>JASDQU010375084.1:42981-58369 GCA_032191745.1 Picea mariana | reverse complement strand
GACCGTCCATCTGAGGAGGACAGGTGGTAGAGATCCAGGGATCTCGCTACCTCGGAGGTTCGCGAGGTAAGAGCCCAAAGGTTGGATGCTCCAAGTTGTGAGTGGCGAAGCCACGAGAGGATTAGGACCGTCCATCCGAGGAGGACATGTGGCAGAGATCCAGAGATCTCGCTACCTAGGAGGTTCGCGAGGTAAGAGCCCAAAGGTTGGGCGCTCCAAGTCGCGAGTAGCGAAGTGCCGAGAGCCAAGCACAAGAGAACACATGGCAACACTTCAAGGTGGGGCCCGCGTGATTGACGGGTGGACCCACATCGCCTAGAGAAGGGAGTCAATGCTTCGTTGACTCCTCGTGTCTCGAGGATTCGTGGGAGAAGGGCATGAAAGCTCAACACTTGGACTTATGAAGTCACGAGTAGCGAGAACGCGAGAGGGAAAAGTAAATATCGCCTCTCGAGGGTTCGTGAAGGGAAGGTGCCAAGATTTGACGCTACAACTCGCGAAGGGGTGAGTTGCGAGTAGTGCGAAGGGGAGGTCAACCTTCGTTGACTTTCAAGTCTCGGAGGATCGCATAAGGGAGGAGCGAGAGTTCAACCATTGACCTCATTAAGCGGCGAATAGCAAGAGGAGCTAGAGTTTAGCCTAGCCGGCGGTCATGCGTAGAGGACGCTGACAGAAGGAAGCTATACCCATTTCGTGATCTTGGGTATCGGTGATTTGTGAAGAAGATTTGAGGGCCTTTGACTCACGACTCGCGAGGTCGCGAGTTGGGAAAGGCGCTTGGTTTATTTGGCCTGTGGTCCTAACCCACAATCACAGGGAGGTGAACAGGGAAGAACTAGCCTGCACTAGACCCCCGTAGGACTTCGGGGATTCTGTTCCTTGAGGAAGAACGGAAATTTTTATTATTTAGGTAGTGGGTATGTTACAATTGGGAAGCGTGTGAAGGTGGCGGGGATGGATGGGAGCGAAAACTGCTTCAAAAATTTTGTGGACCTGGAAGCCTGGGAACCCATGAATCTGTGACAACAAGAGCTGAAGAATTGACTAAGTATGGAAAGGCAGGGTACAATGCCTTCAAAAAGTTAAAGTAAATAACAATTTTTCCGAGCTCAAGATCGACACACACAAAAAAAAGAAAAAAGAAAAATAAGATGCCATAATATTGACCTCTGCCAATTTGATAATAGGGAGGTTTAGTTGATGGATCCAAATATGGCTTACTTCAGGCGATTGGGGTGCACGTGGGGTGCCTGTGAGAAAAACTAATGTTTTGATGAATATTTGTTTATATTGCTACATGTGGCAGTAATTGTATGATAGTATTTAGAATGAACACTGGAGAATGGTAATATAATCTCTCGTAAATCTTTGTTTAATTCATTTTAATGGGATATGTCGTCCAACTTTTCTCTCATTAATGCCAATATTTTCAAAGCTAATAAAAGCATAATCAATTTGCATTGGGAAAGTGTGTGAAGATGGCAAGGAAATCGAGAAAGTATGAAAAGGAGGGCGATCAGACGGACGTAGATAGACTCATCATAGGTAGAGTGAAGCTTGCGAGTTCGAGGAGTCCGGGGTTGAATTGTAGATAATGGAAGTTTTTGGTGCAAGATGTATATGACGGAACAATGACATGAGAGTTCGATAGCACGGATCCGGGAACTGGTGGGCAAAAACATTAACTATGGGAAAAACATTGTCAGCTATGTAATATACCTGGATCTTGACAAAATCAGGTTCACGTTAGAAGATAATTTTTTTATATTTACTTAAACATTTTTCATATTATTTTATTTTATTAGTATTCTTTGTGGCCCAAATGCAAACCATGTTCAAATTCGAAGGGTGGATCAACATTTTCATATGCAAGCATACTCTCAAATATGCGAACCTGTAATATATGCACAATAGTTAAGGGGGGCATCATGTAAACACCTTCGTAGATGACAACGAGCTAGCACAATATTGCATTCTTGCTATGATGATGCCTTAAAAAAACTATAATAACCAACATTTTTTTGCGAATTCAAGAGTGACAGAAAGAAACTAATCAGATTCCATAATATTCTCCCATTAATGCATTTTAATGGGAGATGTCCTCGATCTTTCTGCTTATTAATGCCAATCTATTCGAACATCTGTGGTGAGCTGTCACTAGTAAAAGAATAATTAATATGCATTGGGAAGGGGCGAAGGTGGCGGGGATGAAGGGGAGTGACAAATGCTTTGATACTTTTTTGAACCTGAGAGTCCGTGAACACGCGAAATTTTGAATAAATGACTAAGTATGGAAAGGTGGGGTGGTTAGACGGAGTCATCATAGGTAGAGCCAGGCTTGTGAATTCGAGTAGTCCGTGGTCAAATTGTAGATCACCCAAGTTTTGGGTGCAAGATGTGTACTCCGAACACGGGGCATGAGAGTTCGATAACGCATACCCGGGAACCCGCGACCATAAAATTGGCTAAGTAAGGAAACAAAAGGCGGTCGGTCAGACTCGTGATGTCAAGATATAGATGGATATAGAATTTGTGAGTCCACCACCTCGGAACCCGTGAGCATAGAAATACGACTAAGTATAGAAGATGAAAAAGAAAGGGAGCAAAGAACTTAATGATTCACACAAGAGAGCTTTTTATGATAATTATCAAGCAATAGAAACACATCGACTATGGGGCATGAGAGTTCGGGGCATGAGAGTTCGATAGGGCCTAGCCGGGAACCGACGGGCATAAAATTGGCTAAGTATGGAAACAAACAACTGTCGACTGGACTCGTGATGTGAATATATAGATGGATATAGAATTTATGAGTCCGTAACTCCGGGAACCCGCGAGCATAGACATGCGACTAGGTATAGAAGCATAAACGTATAATAGAGGGGAAGAAGAAAAGGGAAAAACATGCAAGTATAGAAGAGAAAAACAAAGGGAGTAAAGAACTTTATGCGTCACACAATAACACTTGGTCTTAAGTATGGAAAGGCGGGGCAGTCAAATGGAGTTATCATAGGCAGAGTGAGGCTTGCGAGTTCGAGGAGTCCGGGGTTGAATTGTAGATAACCAGAGTTTTGGGTGCAAGATGTATACCCAAACACGGGGCATGGGAGTTCGATAGTGTCTATGCGAGAACTTGCGGCCATAAAATTGGCTAAGTATGGAAACGAACGATGGTCGGTTAGACGCGTGATGTGAAGATTTAGACGGATATAGAATTTCTCACTCCGCCACCCCGGGAACCCGTGAGCATAAATATGTGACTAAGTATAGAACCGGAAACAAATAATACATGGAAGGAAGAAAAGGGAAGAACATGTAAGTATATAATAGGAAAAATAAAGGGAACAAAGAACTGTTTGCGTCACACAATGACACTTAGTATGATATTTATCAAGCTATAGAAACACATAAACTATGGGAAAAACATTTTCAGCCATGGAATATAGCTGGAGCTCAACAGACCCTGGTTCAAGCTAAACGAGATGTTGTTTATATCTATCTCAACGAGCACCATACAAAATATATGACTTGGCACATTTATATGCAAGCATTCAGACAAAGTCATCGTAGGTAGAGCGAGGCTTGGGAGTTCGAGTTCAGGGTCGAATTGTAGATCACCAAAGTTTCGGGTGCAAGATGTATACCACGAACACGGGGCATGAGAGTTCGATGGCGCCTACGCAGGAACCCACAACCATAAAATTGGCTAAGTATGAAAACGAATGACGGTCGATTGGACTTGTGATGTAAAGATATAGAGGGACATAGAATTTCTCACTTCGCCATCCTAGGAACCCGCGAGTATAGACATGGGACTAAGTATAGAACCATAAATAGATAATAGAAGGCAAAAAGAAAAGGGAAAACGGGTAATTATAGAAGAGGAAAAAGAAAGGGAGGAAAGAACTGTATGTCTCACAAAACAACACTTAGTGTGATAATTATCAAGCGATAGAAACACATAAACTATGGGAAAGACATTCTCAGCCATGGAATATAGCTGGAGCTCAACAAACCCTGGTTAAAGTTAAAAGAGATGTTGTTTATATCTATGTCAACAAGTAATAGACAAAATATATGACCCGACATTATTACATGCAAGCATATTCTAAAATATGACAAGCTTCAATATATGCACAAATTGGATAGCGTATGTAGGTCAGAGTTTTTGTAATCATACTTCTTAGTCTCTGGACCTTGTACTATGATGGAGGTTTCACTTCTACTTGTCGATATTTCTTGTGAACTAAAAAACATGTGGTGTAAATGACATAAACATTTTTACCATGACATAGTAGAATAAATAACTGCGGATATTTGTTTCGTAAACATAGCAAGAGCATAATCTATGAATCCTTACCTTCGACATTGTCAATGTGCTGATGTTTGTGATGGTTCATAGCCCATGTCCATGTCACTTCTGAGACAATGGCTATGAACATGTGTATATTGTTCATACTCGTTATGGATGTGCATTAGGCATACACATTGTATTTGCTGTGGCACAACTGGAGTCATACCTTTTGCAATATTGTACTCTAGCTTTCTTAGATGTGGCATATAAGGTTCCATCCTTGTGTTCAATTACTATGTTCTTGTTTCAATGTAGCAATACAGAGAACACAATGGACATGAAAGCAAGCTACTACATAGGAACACATGAAAAAAAGATGGAGTACAAATTTATTTCTTTCAAGATAGCGGCACAGAAAATACAATTGACATGAAGATAAGTTAATACACAGGAATATATGGAGTATCCAAGGAAAACAAAATAGAAGAGTTGCAAACCAGTGGAACAAGTATAGATAGAGTAAATGAAAAACAATTGGATATGGAATATGGGTAGAAGTATGCACCTTTGCATGAAATCTTCTACATTTCTAGTCAAGAGTTCTTTGCCTTGTCCAGTCTTCCTGTTTGTTTCAATGAAAAAAAATACAAAACAAAATGGACATGAACATAAGTTGACATGTAAGGAAAAAACAAGGAATATGTACATACAATAAATAAAATAGAATAAAAGGAATAGAGTAATAGATAGTGTTAGAAGAATGTACCTTTTTTTTTTTTCATCCATGTTTGTGTATATATAAAAATTTGTGTAATTTTTTTTGTGTCCAAAATCAATTACAAACTAGGGAAAACTAAGAAGTTAGATAACTTGGTTTTCTGCAACAAGCTAGATAGATATGCTTTGAAACATAGAAATATGATTTTGCAATATGTTTGATGTATATCTCATAATTCAAGTGCAATACCAATTGTATCGTGATCAGACCAGTATGTGTACAAACCAGGGAAAACTAAGAAGTTGGATAACTTGGTTTTCTGCAACAAGCTAGACATATATGCTTTGAAACATAGAAATTTGATTTTGCAATATGTTTGATGTATATCTCATAATTCAAGTGCAATACCAATTGTATCGTGATTAGACTAGTATGTGTCTAAGATAAAGACATTGTATTGAGAAATACATTCGACCATACATGGTCAATAAGTGTGTTTTGTACATGGTTTATGTTGTTCAGAAGAAAGCAAAGACTGCATTTGCACATGTAGTTTTCCAATTCTTTTGTTCTGGCATTATTTTGTAGCATGTCAATATTGAAGTCTTCTACAATGACAATGGTTTCGTTCAGATGAAAATGGTCTAATGCATTGGAAAGAACATTTAGTATGTTGGAGAATGTTGCATGTGGAGCAACATAGAGATTCGATATTGCAATTTCTGATTCATGGAGAAATACTTTTGCGAGCACCATCTCAACATTGTTTTCTTCGAAATGTATATGCTCAAAAATTGTTACATGTTTTTTCACTGATATCATCATCCCATGTGTAATGTAACTCGATATGCAATTGTGATTTGGAAATTTATTGTTTTGCATGCATCATGTCATGTATGTTTCACAGAATATCGGATTGCATTGTGCCATAGTCATTGAGTATATCATCCATGTGTGCATGTAGGTTGCGCGTGTTAAGTGAGGGAATTGATATAGATGAGTTTGTTTGTATGGATTGGTAATCATACTGTAGATGCCACTTTGCGGTAGTACTAAGGTGTTGCATCTCAATATCAACTTTGTGTTTGACTTTGAAGTTATCTTTTGTAAGAGGACTTAGTAAATACAAGGAGTCTATATTTCTGACACATGAAGTGTTGTGTATACAAGTCCATGTATTCGAATTCCAACATGCTCAAATGCAACACTATCAAGTGTTAGTCCTTGCAATCTTTGGACTGTACATGAACATGCAAGTTTAATTGGAAACTGTTTTTGGATCTTCAGTCGACCTGTCTTTGCCGATGTCGATACTGGTTTTTATATTCGCAAGATATGTGTCCAATCGCTTGCAGTGTTTGAATTATATAGATAAGCCAACTTGTTTGCTTTTCGATGGCCTATATGTGGTTCATGGAACTTAATCCAGAGGGCATCAAGTTTTTCTGTTTTGGTATAGCCTTTGAGTATTCCATCTGCGCCATTGACGAAGCCATCCTATGAATCATAGTTGCAGGCATATATTTCAACGAACATGTATAATTTCAAGACAAGTTGCAAAGGCAAAGTGGCTGTATGTTCATAACGTGGCACATTTCTGTGGTTGTCTTCTTCGAGGTCAATTGAATTGACGATGATATCATCGCCATGCATGAGCGATAGCATGTACCTATTATGCATTACAACATCCCTATTCGTGTAGAACAGGTAAGGGAAGGTTGGGTCTGTTGGTGCAGGTCACATGCACCTTGAATTGATATATGTTAAGTCATCATGTGTTTGGCTGTTTGTCCGCATTCTAGTCAGAATTGCAATAAATGTTTCATATGTCTGGTGCATTGTAGTATGTAATTCAAAGCATTTATATTTTCTTTTCGGAAGTTATGCGTCACTGTTTTCATGTTGACCGTAGGTTGTTCAAATATCAAGAAATCTTGGATGGGTTGTGCTTGGTAAAGATCCCCACATAATATCATGTCAATGTTTCCAAAGTATTTTATGTGCACATGTTTTATGTTTCTTAGTCGGTTGTCAATGGAATACAAGAAGCGACTTCCAATCAAAGATGCCTCATCTATGTAGACAAGTTGCAGTTCGTCATAAAGCTTAGACAAGGTATCTAACATTTCCTTGCTGAGTGGAAGAAACTGTGACTTGTTAAAAGGAATAAAAAATGTAGAGTGGACTGTTGTTCCACCTGCATTATATGTAACTTTTTCTGTGTATGCAACTATTAGCCCCTTTGGTTTCATAGGATCATAGGAATTGTTTGAATCATAGTTTCGTATAAGCATTTGAAATATTGATTTTGCTGTGAATGTCTTGCATGCGCCTGCTCCACCTGTAAGGAACAAATGCACATGAGTGTGCATGTTTAAGCGTTTTTTAAGCGCAATGTCCTTTAGAATTGTTTGTTGTTCTTGATTCAACAGATGCCCGATTCTGTGGTATTCATTATTTTCAATAAGGAAAGGATGTTTTGTCACTTGAAAACCAATATTGATACATTTTTCAACGCTGCTTGCTCGAGGACGAGGAAAATCTTCTTGCAAGTCATAGGATTCGCAGAGAGTTCTAGTTGTTTTTCGGTTTGTGAATGTCTCATCAAGATTGTCAGTGTTTTCTAGTTCATTAACTGCACTTTCTAGATCACCCCATGTTGGATTAACATTGTATGTAAATCTAGATTCATTGGTTTGTACTATACTCTCAGAGGCAATATACGTAGCTTCCCATGTAGGGAAGTTATGTTTTAATGTGTTTTCATTTTCATCGAACAAAACATATAACAATAGTTTTTCTCTACAATAGTTTTCATAGTCAGCATGTTTGTTATATTTGACAAAGCGTATTATAGAGGGATTTTTTCTTTTTGATATGGGTGCACCATTTTTTTTGTAATGTGATACGAAATTTGCTAATTATATATGCTTAATAGGAGATGGACGTTAGAGGTAATAATCAATAATAGAACGACATATCATGTCCTATGAATTTTCAGGCTCTTGTTCTAGGAAAGACGATGGTTTAAGCATAAATGTGTGTTTCTCAAGTGGATATGTGTTTATGAGGACACATTTCCTTGAACTACAATTGAGGGGTAGGGAAAGTGCAATGTGGACTTCTTGTTGAGTAGACTTTTGTTGAAGATTAAGTAATGTATTTCCAAGCATACATATCATTTGTATAGCATCAATATGACTTCTTTCATGTTCTTTGCATATTCTTTTGAATGCACTTGTCATAGATTTGCCAACCTTTGTCATATATGAGGTACAGTAGGATGCTACAACATATGCATTGAGGACATACTGCGCATCTGTATTTGCATTCCACATAACTGGCATGTCCTTGGAGAAACTGTTGTTCCATATATGAGAAAGTTTTCGTTTAAGGAAAACTGTTGGTTGTTTAAACGTACATTGTATGGCTTGGATGTACTCATCTTCTGTTAGATTTAGCTTTGTCAAGAAGTCGTCGAAGCTCATTAACTCATCAAAGTCTCGTTGTTCTAGAAATGCGAACAATGATTTAGATTTCTCAATGACAACATTGTCCTCTAAACTAAGTGGCTCTATGATTCTTGTTGTTCTCATTGGCGGCACAGGGAAGTTGTATCTGCAATGTAAGTTTTTTCTTTTTTTACAGCTTTTTGTGTGATAATGTGTATGAACTTTGGGAAGTTTTGGATCCAAATGATTTGTGTTGCATGTTATGTATTTGTCACAAACTGCTCGATCTGTGAGTTGTTGTCAATTCCATAGATCGGTGCACCCTCTATCCACAACAGTGCATGGTCATGCTTAGTCCCCCTATTCTGGAACTCAGTCACAAAAAAATTGTCCGATATTTTTCCGAAAAACATTTCATCATGGCATATCAATTGTCTCAAAGCATTTATTCTATGTCTATAGTAGTGAGTACATGTCATTGGGTCTTTTCTTATGAGGTAGTCAATGCCATCATTTTCTGTATCAATTTGTTTTTTCGGTTTCCTGTTCCTATGAAATTTAGACATTGTAGCCGCCAATGGATCCCAGCGATGCTCTGCACTTGTAAAAGTGATGAAAATTTTTGGTGGTCCCAATTGTCAGATCATTGCAAAAATAGTTTTCTTGTTTTGTTGCAAATAGTCAGGAGAGATGCAAATGTTTTTGAAATCTATGTATCCAATATTAGATTTCAAGATTTTTTCTAGGTTTGCTTTGTACTTGACATATTTGGCCAACAAATTTCTTTCTTGTAGCTGGCCTTTTCTTATTCACACCCACATGCAAGACAAGAATTGCTCAATTATTATGCACATTGTTTTCAAAAACAAATTTGTTACGTGACAGGAGAAGTCATCGCTTGAATGTAGCAACTCCCATCGAACTATTTTATGGTAACTGAATCATTCCATAATGTCACTGGGACATGGATCTCCATAGAACAATGTTGGGAAGTTCATTTCATCAACAAATTTGTCCTTGAATATTCCAAGTGGACGTTGCCCCTCAGCAGGTGCAATTTTTACAATCTTGTCTTGCAAGTCACAAATGCGCTTTGAGTCAGTGAATCCATGTATCATTGTTTCAATAGGTGTTTCATTCTCCGATTCATCGCTTGTATCAAATTCAATAGCAGTTTTAAGAGTTTGTGTAGAGCTTTCATCCCCTTCTCCAACATTGTTCCAATTCTCATTTATACAAATATTCTGTGCTTTGTACAGGGCCCTGGAAAGTAATTCTTTTAATGATTTCATGACAACATGCACACGCACTTTACCTGTCTGGTATGCATTCTTGTATTGCAAGCGTGTTTTTAGAGCCACAACAATTGTCATTGTATCACTAATGAATTGTGGCAAGGATTATTGCACAACATCTAGTTGGAAAGGCACATTAATAATTGATCATGTTAAGCCCATTTGGGGTATTTTATAGCCCCAGGTCTGATTTGTGCAAATGCAATTCGTAGAGACACAAGTCTCTCTTCAAGTTTTGTAAGTGCCCTTACATCTGGTAGTGGTGTATTACATCTTATTTGGTCAGGCGTTGCAAAGTGTGGCAGTTTTCCATTTTCAAGTGACCGTTTGCATGGAAGACAAATATTACCATTGGAAAATGTTTTATCATTTAGTGTAAAGAGGAAGTATTCTGCTTCCAAATCATGTGTGAAAGACTTAGTGTTTTTTGCGAAATTCAATTGATCGCAAATTGCACATGCAATGGAATGAGTGTCTTTGATTTGTCTCATATAGATCTGTTTTGCATCTTTCTTCCGTAGGGAAGTATGAGTAGAAAATGTTTGCTGGTTTTCATTGGTAGCAGTGCATGGTGTTGGCTCTAGCCCACGAAATGTGATTGTTTCCTCTTGGTCAGTGCCATGACCATTGTGGGATATGTGACTGTACCTATTTCTCTCACATATCTATTTTTTCAAGATGAGGTAGGTTAACTTATGGTTGCCACTGGAAACCAGTTTCACTTGTTGACAAGCCATGTTGGAGGTGGAATCGACATTTCTTATGAGCATTGCATCCTCACTGTATCGATGATGCAAAATTTTATGTTCTTTGTCATTCGACATGTGATGTTTGTTCTCAACAGAAAAAACAAAAATGTGATTGTGTTGTGCATAAACAATTTTTTTTAGGTTGTGATATGTCAGTTTCTGTCTAGAAGGAAGCGTAGTAATGTATTTTTTTCTCTCACGTATGACCTTTTTCAAGTTGTGATAAGTTAGTCTATGTTTTTTGTTCAAGGTCTGGATGAACTCATGACAATTGGGATGAGTTTCATTCTAATTAAATAGCATGTGACGCTTATGTAGATTCAATGTGGTTTGGGTGGCATTGACACTGGACCTTGAACTGGTAGTATTTCCTATACCACCAATGTATTTTTTTCTCTCACATATGACCTTTTTCAAGTTGTGATAAGTTAGTCTATGTTTTTTGTTTAAGCCCTGTATGGCCTCATCACAACTGGGACGAGTTTCATTCTCATTAAATAACATGCGATGCATATGCAGATTCGATGCGGGTTGGGTGGCATGGACAGTGGACCCTGAACTAGTAGTATTTCTGGTCAAAGGTTGATAATGAATATGTGGCGTATCTGTTTTCAATGAGATGATGTAAATTGTTCGATCACAGTTTGAATCAGTACATCAGTGATGAACAATGCCATCCGATAGGGCTGACCAGACCTGGATATTTACTCTGAATATGATAGATAACCATTGCAAATAGAATCTGTCACCCTCTACATTTCCTTTTTAATATGGCAGTGCCATGTTTACAAGGTATTGTTGCCAACTTCCAATTGTCAACATATTTTCTAGGAGATATGGCGAAAGGTGTTGATGCAAGCAACTAAAAGCTTGTTGGCTGCCTCCTATAATTGCATTTCAAAAGGATTGTACAATGTAAAGCCACAATGACTGCACATCAAACTCTGTTGCTACCAAATAACAAATTGCATTGAACAAACTATCTCCACAACTAGATGCAACAATTGTCGCTATTTGCAAGCCATGGCACTGTATACGATGCATAATTCGTTTCCATTGCGATTCAAGGTCTTTGCAAATGAGGGACAAGTAAATATGAGGTCCTCCAAGATTGCATATGGATAATTTTCTATAGAGTAGTGGTTCATAATGACCACTGACAGGATTGGCATCATGAAACAAGATGAAATATGGATCTCTAGATGCATTTTTGTTGAATAGTAGATATCTTGTTTTTCTTGTCAATGACCATATTCCAATTGATATATTCAACCACTTGGACAACCACTATATACAAAATGTATCTCCCCAAAGTCCCCTCTCATGTGCAGGTAGAATTGTAGATGCAGATAACCGCATCTTTGAAAAATACGTAGTGACATCATGTATTCCATGCAACTGCCAAAGAAAATCAGATTCCAATTCGTATTGATACGACTCCAATGCCTCAACGTCGCCATTTTTTAAACAACCCAAAAAATAATCTATCAATCCATTGCGCAGGTCGGTCAAGGAATAATATAAATGCAATAGAACCTGAAATGCATCGAAAAGGTGATTTCCTATAGTATACGAGAATGCATCCAATCTAAAAATCCCATTGCTATGCAATACCTGGTCAATGGTGTCATGTACAATGGAGTCTATATATATTTCATAGGACTCAACATCTATTACTTGTTTCATCTTTTAAGCTGTGATTTTCAAGATGTTTCTTAACTATATTCAGTTTATATGCAAACAGAGAAAAAAAAGAAAAAGAAAAAAGAAAAAGAAAAATAGAAAACTATAAGTGCGGAACTGCATACCAATTCCGCTATGTATCCTTCGACCTTCTTCTTGTCAAATTCAACCCCCCTAGTCGCTACAACATATGACAAGCAAACAAACGTAAAGTGAACAATGAACCAAACAGAAGAGACAACACAAATGAAATAACACTATAAATTTGATGAGCATAAAGACCGAGTATTCAAGGTATATCATTTTTGAACCTATTCCAGGCGTGCATCCTACAAGATTTTCAGTGGCAGAATATGCTTTGAAAGACATAAAGAACAACACAAAGGAAACAGGTGGATGAAGTTTTTGATTCAGAGAATAAGAGCATGCCCTGTCACAAGACCCTGGCAGATGCTTGCCCCCTGTGACAACTCCGAGTTGGTTTTCTAAACCCCTTTGCATTGCTATTTTTGAAACAACTATGGTATGATATCCAGGACGTGAAAGTTGGCATATGTGATTGGAAGGGAACGAAACATTGACATTCAAGAACACGGAAAAAGATTTTGGTCATAGCAGCCACACAAAAAGATGTTCTGCAGCAGGATTTTGAGCCAGGGATTCCTAGTATTGAAAATTCTTGCTTGCAAGATGCAAATAGCAAGTATCAAACAAGGAATAGCAACGAAACCATGGCACATAAAATTACCCGTGAACGAGGGATGACATAAGCGCAACTCCAAACCTTGCAAACTGCAACAACAGGTCCAACTGGGGATGCAGGACCCCAACCTTGCAAAGTTGAAGAACAACAAACCAGTGAAAAAGCACCAAGAGGTTCAACTGTAGCTGCAAAACCTCAAATTTGCAAAGTTGAATCAAACAACAACAAGCATCATCGAATGAACCAACGAACAGGCATCAACCAGTGAACCAATAATACCGGTGAAGAACAATATTGCCCAAATTCACTGCAGACAACACTGTATCAAAGGAGAAAACTGTATTTTAACATGCCTGTAGAGTAAACATTTAAGGATGTGAGGCCTGTTGGGTAAACACTTAAGGCTATCAGAATCATTGAAGGGCGTCACGTTGTGCAAACATTTAAGAAAGAATGCAGTGTGGCAATCCTGTTTACGTACGCAATAATGAAAATGCCTCTCCAAGTACGCAACAATAAAGAAAAATCAAACATAATAATAATAATAATAATAATAACAATAATAACAATAGTTCGAACAATGGAGACTATGCTAATTTTTTTTACTTAGAGGACAAAGTAATATGAAAATTGACTATCCATGCTCAAAACTTTGGATATCTAAACATTTCAATATGAATAGTACAAATTCAAAAACATCGTAGATGATAAAAATTTTGGATATGCCAACATATAAATCATTGGGAATAACAAACTTGCCAATAAGACCTCAAATCTATTATCCAATGAGATCATGACATATATGGGTTTTTTTGGTGTATAAAAAATAAGGTTTTTAGTTCTGTAGTTCAAACAATAGAAATTATGCAAAAAATTGTAGTCAAACAATAAACTAATATGAAGTCAATGAATTATCGATCGCTATAAAATTTGGATATATAAACATTTCAGCATGAATAGTACAAATTCAAAAATACCGTAGATGATAAAAATGTTGGATATGCCAACATATAAATCATTGGTAATAGTGAAGTTGACAATAAGACCTCAAATCTATTATCCAATGATATCATGACATATATGGGTTTTTTTATTATATAAAAAATAATGTTTTTAGTTTTGTAGTTCGAACAATAGAAATTATGAAAAAAATTGTATTCAAACGGAAAACTAATATAAAGTCAACGAATTATTGATCACTATAGTCCCTCTATGCCTTCAGCAGAGAATAATAATGGAATTTCCAAAATTCGATAGAATTTTCTGTCTTGAATTAATTATTTCTTCGGATAGTTGAGAGACTACAAACAAAGATTAAATCAAAATTTTGAATCGATAATCATAATTGTTCTTGCAATATCTGGAATCCATAAATCCAGAGGTTTATAAGAACCATATGAGAGCTAGTTCATGTCTCACCTTCTCGATATCAGATACTTTCGTAAAGGGGTTATATATGGATCCAATATGATTTAAAAGGTTACATTTTCCATATCGAGGATACGCTATGTGTCTGATCCTAAAAGGTTATTACATATTTGTTATGGTCCATACCATCGCTGGCTTCGCACACAAACTACAATGGTAAATTTTGATCAATATAAATTCTCTGAAATTAAATCCCTGAGTGCATATGGGATAATTCCCAGAGCTTGGAAATTGATGGTTTAGATTCACTTGGTAGAATAATCAATGACTTATGAATCGCAGTTTTCACAGTCTATAACTCAAGCATCCATTAGAAAATTAGACATAGGAGAGCTCATAAAAAATTTGGGGCATGAGGAATAATCTAATGAAAATGATCTATTCCTTATCCATTTCTAAGAAGGCTTAAATTCATATATTTTCATCCCTTCCTTTTTGCTAAATTCATATATTTTCATCTTGGTAATTAATTTTGTTTATGTTTTGGTAGGAGTGCAGAGGAGAGGTAGTGCCACCTATCTAAACAATAACACAAATCATGGAAGTGAACGAAAGTGAAGAATCTTTTACACGAAATTTTGGTGTGGACGTGTAAGAAACCAAAACAATAAGAGGGAATGAAAGTAAAGTAGAATATTTTTTCTGAAACATAATTGTAACCAATTCCCTTCTTTAGTGTAACATCCCGCTCTGGCGCACTGAGTGAACTTATTATTTGAGGACACTTGCTCGCAAGTGATCCAGATTATTATGCTATTAAAACATTTGACTTTGATTATGATGTGTTATGGGTAGATGACATGTTGTTTTACTACATTGACATAGACATGTGCTATTGACTCAGTTTTATTGAGTGTGCAGGGTTTTGGACCCTGAGGATGCAGAGGTATCGATGGAACCCCTTGGACTCCGGATCGATTCAAGGAGTGTGATATTAGGGTTTGATTGTTTTACTGTGATATTAGTGCATCTGATTAGATGATATGATGTGGATATGTTCTGACATGATTTGTTGATGATGCAGGTTGACGATAGCTTGCCGACCAGACTCACATATGGAGTAAAG
>JASDQU010375084.1:0-39993 GCA_032191745.1 Picea mariana | reverse complement strand
GACATGAGTTCCTTGCAGGTATCGGACGAGGGGGTGCTCATGGCTGAGTCGGTCTACATCTTGGATCATCGTGTTCGACAACTACGACGTCGAACGGTAGACCAGGTCAAGGTCTAGTGGGACAATTATAGTCTGCACTCAACGACCTGAGAGGACGCATATGATATGCACCAACAGTTTCCATTTTTGTTTGATAGATAGACATATGATACTGTGATACACTTATTTCGGCATTTATACTGTGAAACTTCGGGATGAAGTTTAGACCAAGAGGGGGTGTATGTAACATCCTGCTCTGGCGCACTGAGTGAACTTATTCTTTTAGGACACTTGCTCGCAAGTGATCCAGATTATTATGCTATTAAAACATTTGACTTTGATTATGATGCATTATGGGTAGATGACATGTTGTTTTACTACATTGACATAGACAGGTGCTATTGACTCAGTTTTACTGAGTGTGCAGGGTTTTGGACCCTGAGGATGCAGAGGCATTGATGGAACCCCTTGGAGTCCGAATCGAGTCAGGGAGTGTGCTATTAGGGTTTGATTGTTTTACTGTGATATTAGTGCATCTGATTAGATGATATGATGTGGATATGTTCTGACATGATTTGTTGATGATGCAGGCTGACGATAGCTTGCCGACCAGACTCACATATGGAGTAAAGGGGTCGCACACGATTACCAGAGATGTTGAGGGAGAGGTGTGGACAACAGCCCTACCACAGCCTACTAGCACTCCTGCCGTGGCTCGAACTGTAGGTTAACGATTACCTAGTTTGAGAGGACCCACGATGCTGTGAGGGCAGACTGCGACAATCGCTCACAATGATTCTAAGGGGCGCACAATAAGGCGGGGGCATTATTCCTTAGAAGCCCTTAGTCTCCCACAAGTTCACCTGGTGGAGTGTTGACTCCAGGGGTTATTGATGTCTACCAATCAATCAAGAGGCGAGTGGCACCCTTGGAGCACGTAGTGTGTCCTGAAGGGCACGTCACATTGATGATGATGGCCCTAAGGCAAATAACAGGTTAAGAAATTTTAAAACAATTTCCCTAATTAAATGTCGCCTAGTACAAATAAGAACTAAGTCTAAAATTTCGCTAGGGGTAAAATTTTGTCTACCTTAAAAAAAAAATAATTGAATAAAAAAAAATATAAAATAAAAAAAATAGATAAAATGAAATAAAATAATAAAATTTAAAATAAAAACCATTTAAGTAATAATTATGGTCTTCATAAAATTTTGTAACATGAAGGGTTAAGAAATTAAATTATAAATAAGAAATAAAATTTGTGGATATAAAAGTAAAGAGGGAATTAATTATTTTATCATTTGATAATTTAAAAGATACTAAATTAATGATAAAAGGAAAAAGGGGTTAAATTCCTCACCTGCCTTTTTGAGTTCTAAGTAAAAGGGGAAAGAAGGAAAATCAAAAAATAGGAAACTAGGGAAAAGAGGTAACACAAAAAGGAAAAAGGGGAACTTAAGGGAAAAAGCGGGAAGTCAACTTAGTAAAGAATCTNTTAAAACCTGTAAGGGAATCTAGGAACACCTAGGAGTGATTCTAGGAGTAACTCTAGGTGGGTGAGGGAAATAAAGATAATTACTTAATTAAAGAAATTAATTCATGGAGGATTGTAGGGGATGAGGGACACTTGTATGGAGAGGAAATTTTGGGATTTTATTTTTAAAAACTTTAATTAAATGAGATTTTAGGAAAGAAAGGAAGTTCAAAACTCTATAAAAGAAAGGGAGGAGAAGGAGAAAGGATCATCTTCTGTTTGAGTAACGTTACGCTGTAAAAATATCGACTTGACTGATTCACTTGTGGGGAGTTCGGATACCCAGCTCAGAGAGGAGTGGTAGCTCAGCCTTGCGAGGTGAGATGGGAGCTAGACGAGACCTCTGGATAGTGTGTGTGGCCCCTTTGTGGCTCGGGGGGATAAGGGGGAAGAAGAGTACCCCTAGCGTTGTCTGGGAGGTACCGGTGTAGTCTCGACAGTCGACGAGCGGGAGTTGCACGGAGCGCGCGGACGACACTAGGAGCAGGTGAACAGGTAACGATATGCTTTTTCGGTTGAATGATATAATGTTGTAGGATGTATGATTTGGATCTGCATGTGTTTTAAGTAGGTAAACTGATTGTTTAGTTTCATGACTGAATTTTTATAGCCTAGCTGAATGATTGTTGATTGATTTCCGTGACCTTCGTCTTCCCGCATGTCGTGACTGCCCCGTGGTCTTTGACTGTGACCCTTGTGATTGTTTTCCTTCGTCCCTAGCATGCCAGTCCTTGCCTGAGTAGTCGGCTAGGAGCTTGATCTACTGTCGTTGCCTTAGCGTTAAAAGACCTATGGATCTAAACGCCCTGCTTTTCTGTGTGAGGATGGTGAAGCGAAGGTGAACCTTTTAGCCGTCTACCTCTGTTGTTGTCCTTGGATGAATGATTGTCATGCGCCTTCTTGAGTTTGAATACCTCTGCGTTGTTTATCCCTTCTTCTTGCGATCAGCTCGTTACATTCTACGTTTGTATCCCCTCTTTGTTTTCAGAGGGTATGTTGTTCTTTGCGATTGACCATTACCCATTGTATGGCAGCTTGATTTGACTGTTCATGACTGCATCTGAATTTACACATTGACTGTAAATGATTGAATGGAGGCCTTATCTTTGGGGTCTATGATTTCCTATTATTACATGACAGACTTATCCCTTAGCTAATGTGCGATTCATCAGTGTTTCTGCCAGCATGATCCTCTATCTGCACTACACTTTACTTATCTATTGATTGCCTATTCATTCATTTAATTAAATAGTGACTGCATATTCCCTTATTTCAGAAAGTATTTATGTATATACTAGCGAATGCATTTTTCCTTATTTTAGAAGGCATTCATGTATATACCAGTGAAGGCATAATTCCTTATTTCTGAAAGCATTTATACATACACCAACGAATGTATACATCCTTATTTCAAAAAGCAATTACATATATTCTAGCGATTTCTCTGCGATTTTTTTTAATGTGTCTCTACAATTTTATAATGTTTGAGGGATAGTGATTTTATAATGTTTCTCTGTGTTTTTATAATGTTAGAGGATAGCGATTCCACTGCGAGTTGATTGACGGGGAGGGGTCCATGATTTGGTCCACGATTTTCAATTTGTGTTAATACAACGATTTTCTGGTGTCAATCTCAGCGCTGCCCACGATTTCTTTGTAATGACTATTATGTGTGCCAATCCAGCTACGCCCTGGTATTCTTGGTTGACTACAATTCGTTTGATGTCCGACTGCGTCTTCTTCCCTTTTTCTTCTCATATTTTTATAGAGTAATGGGCTGCGTTTGATTTCCGGTTGACCGTGATTGTTTTTCCTTTTTGCCAAACAGAATCAACTATCTATGGCATGACTTGGTAATCGCTATCTCTTTTTCTTTTGCTGACTCTTATTTATATTTAGTCTGTGCTATCTTTCCCTTGTCCGACACCCTTGTATTCGCCTCTGTGTGCTTGAAATTCCATCCAACGCCAGGCTGAGACTCCTTTATAACCTATCCCGCTGACTGTTATTTCATTGGCGTTTTTAATCCACGTTTTCTTTATACAGAGGGAGAATTTACCTCCACGATTTATTGCCCTTGCCTGGCGAACTTTACTCCGCAGAGTTAATTCCTGTCAACTGCCATTTCCTTGATTGGACTACGTTTTGTTGACAATAAGGTGGTAGCAGTTTCTGGTTAGCATTTTGGTTCATCCTTGATGATAAGACAGGTGTGCATAATTTTAAAATGGTGAAATTCCATTTTATATATCACTCTGGTCGAGATAAGTGAACCCTGGTATGATAGGTTAGATTCCATCTATTAATTCTAAGAACATTAAATTTTAATTTTTAATTGAAGATTGTCGATGTGAAGGAACAATTCAAGAAAATTCTATTATTCCCTTCTTTTAATAAAACTAACTCTGGGCGACCTAAATTCCTCACTAAGCGATTGCTATTCTTTTGAGGATACAACTTATCCTCATATGGTCAATAAAATGAGAATTCAATGAAGAATTGGGGTGTTGAAGTTTTAGATTGTAAACTACCTTCTTTAAGAAGTTCCTAAATGCCCTTTTTTTACCTTTAAATAAGGAAGCATATTTGATGACTTATAAATTCCTTAAGAATGGAATTTAAGTTATCCTTGGAGTTTAGTTACATTAAACCTTAGTCTTGCAACTAATCCCAATTAGATAGACCATCTTAAGATGCACTCTTAGTAGATGGAATAATCATGTTCCTCATTGTTAGCACTTGATGAAGGTTTTCAAGAATTGAGATTTAGTGATCTTAGGATTTAGGATAACAATAATATGTGTGTTTATATTTGATGATTCTTTCTTTATTAGGATACTTAATTAAAAGTGAAGAATTTATAGAAGAGTTAAGTGATTTAATTATTAAGGATTACACGAATTGAATGTTATTAATAACTATCTCTTAAGGGTTTTATTGAAGTTTCAAAAAGAAAATGGTGACCTTAGTGATAGACTATTACATTGTAAAGATTGATAACACTTTATATCTCGCATTAATGTACATACTTCTTATATCTACGTCAACCTGTGACGTCTCATTATTGCTATCATGAATGATATTATTAGTTTCATATAATGGATGCATAATGTAAAAGTGTTGATACAATTCTTGTATTCCTTAAGATAATGGAGTTTCTTATGGGTTCTCATAATGAACTTATACTTATAGCTTCTCTTTACACACTCCTAGAAGATTTTCCTTAAAAACAAGACGTATAGTTAAGCTGCATGAGATTAAAACTGTATTACCGCTCTTGATTTATGAGTCCTTATGCAATGTCTTTTCACTCTTTTACACTCATTGTTGCTTGAAAAACGATAAGTATAGTAGAATATCTGATTGTGCCATGAATAATTGATGATTAGGTGAGATTGATGACTTGAGTTGGGATTGCGGTTTATGTTGGGTTAGTGGGATGTAGACACCTCCTGGTTCCTCAGAACAGTCGCCAGCCCTAAGACTTTAAATGGTCAAAATCTATGGGAACTTGGGCTTGAGTGTTGCTTATGTGTCCTAGAGGTCCTAACCTTTGCAGGGTAGGACGGGTGGGTAGCCAGTCTTATTTTCGTCGGTTGGTTGTCGTTCATTGCATCCAGATGCTTGATGTGCATCTTGGGTCGTTATGTTGTTGTTGCAGTTGCATGCGTCATGTTCGCCATCGTGTTGCGACGCAGAGTATAATGTCTTTGTTACCCTGATTCACACGCACACACAAAAATTTTTGCACTTTTTAAGAGAGGTTGTTGGCATATCGAAGGGGTCGTTACATTTAGGGGCATTGAGTAGAAGATGGTAGAATCAAATTCTTGAGCAAAAGAGTTTATAAAAGGGGAACTATTAGATGTAAGAAAGGGTTGGAAAATCCTAATTTGGGACTTGTATATTTATATCGGTTTTAATAAGAAATTGAAGGCTAGAATCAATTGGAGAAAATTGTTCAATTGAATGTTTAAAGTTGTGTTGCAACATTTATGTGAGTTATGCAATTTTAACATTTGTTGTCTTTCATATTAAATTCCTTTTTGTGAAATGAAAATTTCTTCAATTGATAAAATTAGATATAAGAATACATGTGTTACTTTCAAATAATTACTTATTTTCAAATGTTACATGTATCCCTGCTTAAAACTTTATTGAATTAATGAACTATTTCGTTAATAAGTAATCCATTCTTTGATCTTCTATATGATTTAGTTACAATCTCTCTTAGCTAAGATAATTGGGATTTAATTTATTCAAAGTCTTAGAAATAGTTTTGTATATATTATTGTTAGAATTAGATATGATTTTATTTGAAAATTGAATCAAAACATCAAAATTAGATCAAATTTTCCATTTAAGTGGCAATCGGGCCCACATACCAGTGGAAATCACCATCCCAAATGAGAGTGATTCTAATTGAGACTTTCCACCAGGTGATTCTCCATCACTGTTGGTGACATGATTTTTTTTTCGATCGTCAACAATTTTGGCGTTAGAATAAGGGTTGAGTGATATGCGTGGTTGGTAGAGCACCCCTTAATACTAAGTCATCTTAGTCATCTCGTACCAAATCACCTCCGCGAAGGATCCCAAAATATACTGGTGGAGTTTCATAGCCTAAACAAATCATGGTGTCCATTTCACATGTTCCTTTTGAAAATCCATAGGAGTTAGAATTCCAAAGCAATCATGTTTTATCATCACATAATGAACCTGAAAATTTTGCAATTTCTAAAGAGATTCCATTGATTAATCTCCATTTACAATTATCTGGAATCTTGATGAGAGAACAAAGCAAAGAAATTGGTCAACCACCTATTGAGTTTACAATTCCTGTAAAAGACAGACAACCCAAAAGAGATAAAGCGGATGAATTTAATTTTATCTCTAAACCTAATCCCCTTGCTCAACTTTCAAACATTTTAAGTGGGATAGAAGATATCAAATATTCATAGATTGATTTTCAATTAGGATTTGTTTATGGTAAGGCACCATCTCCTCCAGAGAGTCCCCCTCACACTCCTTATGGATCTCAACCAACATCTTCACAAGGATGTCTTAGACAATCTCCTCAGATAAGTCCAAGGAAATCCCCAAGCATTCATATGTCTAATGTACCAAGGAGACCATGTCTTGCACCAAGAGCTCCTCATGATCTTCCTAAACATCTAGAAAAATTCTTACCCAAGTTTGATATTGATAACAAAGAATCATCTAAAGATCATGTAAGAAAATTCATGTTAGTAGTTAATTTAATGAAAAAACATCTACATGGTATTTAACATTACCACAAGGATCTATAACCAAGTGGAATGATTTTGAAACTTCATTCATGAAGAAATTTGGTGAGGATAAAATCCCAACAACATTAGTGTTAGTATTGTCAAGAATCAAAATTAATCCTAAAGAAAAAATCAAAGAATTCAATCAAAATATTATTAACAATAATGAGTAAAATTCCTGATGATTCTAGGCTTGCCAATAATGTAATCATTGAATTTTATACTACATCCCTACCCTCTTAAATTTCCATCTTTGTTAAAAGAGATGGGAAAAACACATTAGATAAGATTTTTGAAGAGACATTAGATGCAAAAAAAGAAATGATGAGCATTTTAGGAAAGTCACCAATAGATTAAAATAGAACTTTTCCACTTGCTAGGAAACAAACTATAATCAAAATCACATATGAAAATAAAGATAAAGAAATTGTAGGTATGGATGGTTTCCAAAGAATAATAAAAAAACTCTCATATGACATTGTAGATCTAAAGAAAAGATCAGGTGAAGGCCCATCCTATATAAGGCGATGTATACCTCCTTTAAGGAGAATTCCTCCACCTCCCAATAATAAAACCCTTCTCATAAAGAAATAAATCTTGAGGAATTGCTCAATATCATCATTGTCAAGCTCATATTGCAAATCATTCATAGAAGAACTCTTCAACATTTGTAAATATGTTTAAATTTTTTACTTCAATGGAAGAAGAAGAAGAAGAAGAGTGTCAAGCAAATGAAGATGAGAAAGGAGATGATCAAACCCATGAATCATAAATTAATGTCATATGGGATATTTCTTGTGGAATAATAGATGATGATGACGATGAAGAAGATATGAATGAAGAAATATAAGTTGCTTAGACTAGAAGCAAAGGTTCTCCTTATACTTTAGGAACATCAAGTACATCATCCTTGCAAAAAAATCAATTTCTAAAAATAAAGCAATCCTCAGTCCAAACAAACCAGTTCTGATTTCTAATATTCTAGATTATGATCTAGTGGAAGATATGAAGAAGACTAGAGCCAATATTTCCTTTGTTGAACAATTGGCTTAGATTGATGGATAATTTGTTTGGATAATTGGTTGTCATTGATGTCAACCCTTGGAGAGTGATATTGGGGATTGATGTCAACCCTTAGAGATTGATATCAACCCTTGGAGAAGTCAAGTAGGAAATTTTGGTAGCCCAAATGTATGATTATGGAACTTGAGTTTGTTTGAGGAATTAAGACATGAAGATCAATGTTTTTGCAGGTGAGATTATTTTGGATGGATAGTACATGCCGTGTTGTTTCTTGTGATATGTGGTACGTCATGTAGTTCCTCACTATTGAGGAGATATGGCTTAGTGAAGTTGGAGAACCCTTATGAGTTATCTAGAAGCCCCTAGAACATCAAAGAAGTCAATTATTCTAGAAGCTCCTATAAGAAGTTTACTAGTCAAAATGGTTGTAACTAGGAGTTAATCATGGGTAAAGTTGTTGCAATAAGAAAAAAATTAAAAATAAATTAGTTGCAATAAGAAGTGGTGAGTTTACTAATTATGGATAAAGTTGTTGCAAGTGGGTAAAGTAGTTGAAAGTGGGTTAGCCCTAAAAGAGGGAAGTTGGGTAAAATAGTTAGAACATGACTCCTAAAGGAATCCACTTGGAGAGTATAGATAAGAGAGCAAGGGACTCCCATTAGCACCTATTGATCACATTGAATATCTATCTTGTGAAATGTTTATTGCAGGTACTCATTGATACATCTGAAGTTGAGCAAGTATGAGGCAACGAAGGAAAAGCGACAAAAAAAATTTCATAGCTGTAGAGAAGAGCGGGAGAAACCGAGGAAACCCTAATTTAGGTCATCCTCGTGGGTTAGCACATACTTGTATAGCGAGGCCCTCACAGGTTGTCCCATATATTTTAAGTGAGGCATCCTCGCAGGTCAGTAGTGTCTGTCAAGCGAGGCACTGATAAGTTTGGGAAAAAGGCTAGTAACAAGAAACAAAATATGAGAAAGGTATGGATAACTGAGGTCTGATGTTCCAGGTTAGTCACATAGCTACATTTATGAGTATATGCTTGTGTTTAAGGGTGTATGATGATGATACATGGTCTAGTTTTGAAGTATAATCTTGAGGCATATCATAAGTGCATGGTACAAACCCTAGCATGTGGATTGAGGTATTTCTATTAAGGTATATTGTTGGTGCATGTCTGAGTTTTATTGGCATATATTGTGGTACATTGTGAAAGGAATTTATTAGTGGTCTTTGTATATTTTTGGTACACACTTAAGGGTACATAACAGTGAGGCTTTTGGGACATGGTTTAATGAGAGGTTTTATGGTATTTGGTTATGGATAGTGTGATGTATTGCTAGAGAAATTTTGATGGTTATATTGGTATATGTCTTTGGTATATGGTTGAGATACATGTTGGGACATATAGTTGATGAGTTGGAACATACATGAGGTGTATTGTATGGTGATATTGATTCATCTTGTTGAGGCATAGCTTGGTGATGTTGATACTTGGTTGAGGTACATCATTGATATTATTTGTTTAGCATATCTTGTTGGTACATGGTATAGTGTTGATATACATGATTGATGTACATGGTTGATGTGCATGGCTAGCACATGATATGGTACTGTATTGATACTTGGTATGGTTCATGCACTTCTTATGGTACATGGTTGATGATACAGGTTGAGGTACAAGTTGATGCATGGTACATGTTGGTATTTGATTGAGACACATATTTTTTGATGGTATGCAGTGATCTTAGTACATGCATGGAAGAGGCATGTGTTGGTGATATTGTGCATATGGTTGAGAGTTGTCTGGGTGATTGATCTTGGTGAGTAGATATAATTTGGTTGATGAGATTGATGTGATAGGTTATTTGTATAGGTTGTTGGTACAAGTTGGTACAAGTTGTTGGTACAGGTTGATACAGGTTGAGATAGGTTTTTGGTACATATTGTTGGTACATGTTGTGATAGATTGTTGGTACAGGTTTACAGTGGTCATGGTTGATTCAATGATAGTGACAGGTTGTCTACATTTGGTATTTATATTTCAGGGTGACAGGACAGGGAAAGGAAAGGGGGTTGTATCCTCCTTCTGGTTAGAGCCATAGAATCAGTGAGTTGGAGCTTCCTTCAGGTTGGAGCCTGAGAACTAGGTGGTTGTAGCCACCTTTCGGTTGGAGCCAGAGAATTTAGGGGGTTAGAGCCTCCTTCTTGTTGGAGACAGAGAATTAGGGAGTTGGAGATTCCTTTAGGTTGGAGCGTGAGAAACTAGGGGTTGGAGCCTCCTTCTGGTTGGAGCCAGAGAATTGGAAGTTGGTGCTTCCTTGAATGTAATTATTTGACATATAAGAAAAACATTCTGTGGTTTTCTCCCGCATTGGGTTTCCACGTAAAAAAATGTCTATTGTGCATTCTATGGATGTGTTTATTATTGTTTATTATGCACTGATGGATGTTAATGTTTATGATACAATAATATATTAATGATGAACTGATGAACATGGTTGAATAAGTTAAAGGAATATAAACTTCCGTTAAAAGTGGTATAAATTTCTCATTACTGATTCACACCCCCCCCCCTCTCAGTAATCCAACAATTGGTATCAGAGCCAGTTCCTTCAAGAGGAAATTTAACCACTGGAAGGAGATCATGGAATACATGGAGTGCACTGAGAAAGGAGTACCAATATTTAATGGTCAGAATGGTCTGAAGTATGAAATGTGGAATATCAGGATGAATTTTTTTTTAAAGGCACAAGGATATGATATTTGGAAATCGGTTGTGACAGGATACAGTGATACAAAGAAACCTAAGAGTGCAACCAAGAAGGAATTGAAAAATATCAAAATAATAGTGATGGATTTCATCATGGAAGGACTATGTGATTCAACAAAGGAAAAAATGGGTAAATGTTCATCATCCAAAGAACTTTGGGACAAGTTACATAATCTCTATTTTTCTCCCATCTCAGAGTCAGAGAATGCCAAAGATGATGCAACTGAAAACTCAGATGATTAAGAAGCCTATAAAGGTGAGTACTTTTGTTTTTATTGTGAAGAGCATGGACATCTTGAAATTGAATTCCCTTATTTGAAGATTGAAAGTGATGAGACAAAAAAGCCCAATGAAATATAAGACAATCCTGAGATTGAAAAGGAAAATAATCATGAAGTAGAATTTAGTCAACGAGAAAGAGAACTTAAAGATGAAATAATCACATTGAAGATCCAACTTGAAGAAGCAAAGCGAACATAAGAAGTCATGAATATTAAGATGATGAAGAAATAAGGAGAGGTTGATAAGCTTGAAGAAGAAGTTGTCACATTAAGAAGTGAAATCGTCAAGCTTAGCAAGAACGTTGAAGAGACAGAAACATCCACATCAGTAGTAGAGAATGAAGAGAAGAATTCTAGGTTAACAGAAAGGAAAAAATGAATAAAAGAGTAAGAATTATGCAGAAGTACTTAAAGGAAGGAATCATGGTCAACAAGAATCAAATAAGAATGAGTATAATAGAGATACATATTCAACAATACCTACCACATTCAGGCAGTAAAGAAACCTAAACCATAATGAAAGGATTCAAAAAAGAGAAGATTATGATCACTCAAGTTAGGAATTCAGAAGGACTACACCACAAAGAGGATCATTCACTCCCATGTATGTAAATTTATTTTATGGTCATTATTTTTATTGTACTAACTTTGGACATAAGGTTGCATATTACAAGGCTTATGGAAGAAATATTCAAGAAAGAAATGCTTATGTAGCCCCACATAACATTGAATGTTACAAATACCATAACTATGGACACATAGCTTGTGATTGTATAAGCATGATTAATAATTCCATAAAAGAAAACATTGATATCAGATATAAGTAAGTATGGAAAAGAAAACACAAAGAAAAAGTGAACAAAGACCAGGTCTCAGAGATCACAAGATTGGAAATAATACAAGATGAAGACAAATCTACAAAGAAAAGGGAAGATGTCAGATACATAAAGGTTTGGAGAAGAAATGAAAGAAAATAAGGACATGTGAATAAATAACAGGTTCAAGAGATTGTAATTTCAGGAATTATAGAGTAAAATCAATCCACATGCAAAAAGGGAGAAGTCAAAGTTCAGAGAGATGATGACTCTACAGACGAAGAGGAAGATGAATCTGGATCAGAGAAGGTATTCTTCTAAGCCATCCGGCTTGGAGAATCCCAGGTAATATGAATATTAGAGAGAGGGAGTCTATGCAGTAGTTGAAACTGATCAGAGAACCATACTTCGAGCAACTTATAGAATTCTATTAGATAGACTAAGAGCAGTCAGTTAGCAGAAGTACAATATGACAGATTGATCAGTTGGAAAATTACACAGGAAAAAGTCTATGATTATATCCAGATAGAGATATCTTCAACACAGGTTGTTCCAGATATGCAGAGTTTGGTTTATAGATAGATAATATGAGTGGACACAATTGAAATTTGATGATCAATTGCAACATTGAAGACTTCATGATAGTATAGTGACAGATGGGTCAACATTGTGGACAATTGAGTAGAAAAGTATTAAACAATATGGATAGAGATGGATTCATAGATTGGTTCCGAGAGTGGTTCAGAGATTGATTCAGATATTGGTTTAGAGAATGTTGGATGATTATTTGAATGCTTAAATTTTGAATGCTTAATCTTGAATTATTTATATATATGTCAGTTGAATTACATGAGGAAGCACCAATGGACAATAGCTCCAAAAGGAAGCAGGTACATGAAGACCTACATTGATTTACACATCAACATGCAGTCAAATCATTAAAGAGAGAGATCCATAAAGGAATATCAGTAGCATATAGACATGGAGACATACCCACAGGGGAGCTATTCTTTTAATCATCGTTGGTTAGAGCATGTACAATTTCAGGAGGAGACATATCGACAAGGGAAGTTAATACTTTGTCAAAGAGAGAGGGAGCGAGTAATCAGAGGTATGAATACAGGGGGAACAACCCCAATGATAGTTTAGACAAGGGGAGCATCCCAAAGGACAATGCAGACAAGGGGGAGAAGCTCCAAGGAGAGTTCAGTAAGGGGGAGAAACCCCAAACAAAAGACACCCTTTGCCATTGATGTCAAAGGGGGAGATATAGAAACATTGATGAGGAGAGATGATCATAGGGGGAACATGAGCATGAGTGTTGTCATGACTAAGTGTTGCCATCAATGCCAAAGGGGGAGATTATTGGAAAGTTGGATTAGATTGATGGAAAATTTATTTGGATAGTTGGTTTCATTGATGTCAACCCTTGGAGAGTGATATTGAAGATTGATGTCAACCCTTGGAGAAGTCCGGTATCAAATTCTGGTAGTGGTATGATTATGGAACCCGAGTTTGTTTGAGGAATTAAGACATGAAGATCAGTGTTTTTGCAGGTGAGACTATTTTGGATGGATAATACATGTCATGTTGTTTCTAGTGATATGTGGTACGTCATGTATTTCCTCGCGATTGAGGAGATATGGATTAGTGAAGTTGGATAACCCCTTATGAGTTATCTAGAATCCCCTAGAAGGTCAAAGAAGTCAATTATTCTAGAAGCTCATAGAAGAAGTTTACTAGTCAAAGTGGTTGTAACTAGGAGTTAATCATGGGTAAAGTTGTTGCAATAAGAAAATAATTAAAAATAAACAAGTTTCAACAAGAAGTGGTGAGTTTACTAATTATGGATAATGTGGTTGAAAGTGGGTAAAGTAGTTGAAAGTGGGTTAGCCCTAAAAGAGAGAAGTTGGGTACAACAATTAGAAGATGAACCCTAAAGGAAGCCACTTGGAGAGTATAAATAAGAGAGTAAGGGAATCCCATTAGCACCTATTGAGCACATTGAATATATATATTGTGAAAGTTTTATTGCAGGTAGTCATTGATACATTTGAAGTTGCGCAAGTATGAGGCAACGAAAGAAGAGCAACGTAAAAGTTTCGTAGTTGCATATGAGAGAGAGAGAAACTGAGGAGACCCTAGTTTAGGTCATCCTTGATGGTCAACCCATACTTTTCTAGAGATGCCCTCACAAGTTGTCCCATATCTATCAAGTGAGGCATCCTCGTGTGTCAGCTAGTGTCTGTCAAGCGAGGCACTCATAAGTTTGGGAAAAAGGCTGGTAACAGACAATAAAAGTTGAGAAAGGCATGCATAATTGAGGTCTGATGTTCTAGGTTAGTCACAGAGCTACATATATGAGTATATTCTTATGTTGAAAGGTGTATGATGATAGTACATGGTTTAGTTTTGAAGTATAATCTTGAGGCATATCATAAATGCATGGTACAAACCCTAGTATGTGGGTTGAGGTGTTTTTGTTAAGGCATATTGTTGGTGTATGTCTGAGTTTTATTGGCATATCTTGTGGTACATTGTGAGAGGCATTTGTTAGTGGTCTTTGCATATGATTGGTACACACTTAAGGCTACATAACAGTGAGGTTTTTGGGACATGGTTTGATGAGAGGTTTTATGGTATTTTGTTATGGATAGTGTGATGTATTGCTAAAGAAATTTTGATGGTTATATTGGTATATGTCTTTGGTATATGGTTGAGATGCATGTTGGGACACATAGTTGATGAGTTGGCACATACATGAGGTGTATTGTATGGTGATATTGGTTCATCTTGTTGAGGCATAGCTTGGTGATGTTGATACTTGGTTGAGGTACATCATTGATATTATTTGTTTAACATATCTTGTTGGTACATGGTATAATGTTGATACACATGATTGATGTACATGGTTGATGTGCATGGATAACATATGATGTGGTACATGATTGATACTTGGTATGGTTGATGCACTTGTTATGGTACATAGTTGATGGTACATGTTGGGGTACATGTTGATGCATGGTTGATGCATGGTACATGTTGGTATTTGATTGAGACACATATCTTGTGATGGTATGTAGTGATCTTGTTACATGTTTGGTAAAGACATGCGTTGGTTATATTGTGCATATGGTTGAGAGTTGTCTTGGTGATTGATCTTGGTGAGTAGATATGATTTGGTTTATGAGATTGATGTAACATGTTATTTGTACAGGTTGTTGGTATAGGTTGTGATAGGTTGTTGGTACAGATTGTTGGTACAGGTTGTCAATGATAGAGTCATAGTGGCAGTGGTTGATTCGGTGACAGTGACAGGTTGTCTACATTTGGGACTTATATTTTAGGGTGGCAGGATGAGGAAAGGAAAGGGGGTTGTAGACTCCTTCCGGTTGGAGCTAGAGAATCAGGGAGTTGGAGCTTCCTTCAGGTTGGAGCCTAAGAACTAGGCAATTGTAGCCACTTTCTGGTTGGAGCTACAGAACTCAGGGGGTTGGAGCCTTGTTGAGATGAATTCTTGCTTCTGAAATTACCCTCCTTTCTATTTTCCTAACCTATTTTATCCATTTCTTTTTCCCTCTTCTATACTTACCCAAATTCCCCTTTTATTTTTTCCCTTCTATTCTTCCTTTCTAGTTACAATACTTAGTCATTTTTCCAAAACGACGGAGTCACGGGTTGGCAGACTCACGGATCCTCATCTCCATCCACACTCGCACATCATGAGACTGATTGACCGCCACATTATCCTATACTTAGCCGTTTCTACAGTCGTGAGTTCCCGGGTTGGCGAGTTTCAATCTTTCATATCCCTTGTTCCGTGACATACATTTTGTACCCAAATGATCCACGATCTACATTTTTACCATTGGTCTCCTCGAGCTCTTAAGTATCTCATCTCTCCTATATTGAGTCCGACCAACTATGTTACAACACTTAGCCAATTCTCAATCTTCTACAACGACGGATTCACGGGTTCCCGGGTTGGTGGGTTCACGAAAGTCCAAAATGTTATTTGCTCTCATTCATCCCTGCCACCTTCATGCTTTTCCCAATATGCATTTAGTATGGTTTAATTCTAATAAATTATTATGCAGGTCTCGTAAAGATTGTCATTAATAAGCAAAGGGCTCAAGGAAATTTCTTAGTAAACCACATTAAAGCACAATTTGCGGAAGATTATATTATATCTTTCAAGCACTCATTTCAAACATCATCTGGAACAAAAGAACACTCTCGTCAACCTATAGCAGCATCAGCTCGACAATAGTTCTGTGGAGATACTTTGAACATTTTTGGACGATAGGACCAAAACTTTTAGTGGTCTAGAGTGTATTCTTATTATTTATCCCTTTCTGCTTAGAAGGAAGTAATTTGGACGCCCAAAATTGCTCATGCAGGCTGTGTTCCTAAAGTTTTTTACTGCAAGGAAATGGTTTCTTGGTGCGCTGGGAAGTATATACCAAGTCAACGGATGATTCAACTCCAAGACCATTCTCCCATCTCTCTTTCACCTCAAGTGTTACGTAAAATTCTGAAACTCCCAGAGCCAACACTCACCTTCAAAGGTGAAGATTGCAGGGACTTCTTGGAAAAACATGACAATGGCATGAATATCTTACCTGAATACTTGGAGAATCTCATGGACATCCCTGACGATATTACCAGATTGTAGGTCAACTTGTTCAAGAACCCCTTTGGGGAAATTTCCTAGTTATTTACCAGAGTTACAGGCCAAGAAAATACTACCGGCATTTCCCGTATGATTCTTTATATTTTATATTTTTTTTTCAAGGAGTAGGCCATTTTCGATTGGGGAAAGTTGATTTCCATTGAAATCTCTTCCCAATTGTGTCAGTATAAAAAGGATAAGAAATTATTTATGGCTTCTTATTTGGTTTTTGTGATAGCACATTGCTGTCAATTTCCTAAATTGTCTATATGCAAGAAGGTGAATTGTGAGTTTGACCCTGTGACCTTTTGGTACCAAGCGTTATGGAGGCACAAAGATTCCCTGCATTTTTATGAATTTTTCGATGAATTTTTCTCGGTTCTTAAAGGATTTTTGTTTGGAAAAGATACCCCAAGAATATCCACTCAGGCTAGTAAATTCCTGGATAAAAAGGGGACTTTGGAACAAATGGAAAATTACAATGTCATTAGGATTTTTGGTTCTAATGAAAATACCTCCTTTATTCCATGCCATATATCCGAAATAATGTTTGTTACATAATTTTCAAGGAAATATAACTTCTGGTTGCACTTTTTTCATGAAAAACAAAAAAAAAAAACAATTCATACCTTTGCCTTGGAAAATTGGGGATTTGGTATTCAGAAATATGAACAAAATTGATGAATTTGTAAAACACTTCCACAACTTGAATCTCAAGTATGCTGAAAAGATTAGAGGGTTTGAACCTAACAAAATATTTGTGGAACATATGTTAACAGTGGGTTTTAGCAATTCATTTATCCACATTGTTCTAGGAGAAGAAGAAGATAATAACTGGAGCAATCCTACCCACACTGTTGACGACTTAGAGATAATACTCAGTACCAATGAATTTTACAAACATAGAGGAAAGGGTCCCAACGAGAAAAGTTCCCAGTCCCCAATTTTTACTCCTAAGACTACAACACCTTGGAGCAGTGCTCCAGTGGCCCACCTATCCAAAAAAGTAATCAACAATAGTTCAAGCAGAGGAGGAGACAAGAACCCCCCTCCAGGAAAAATTGAAAGCTCACATAAACTCCCTTTGAGGAAGAAGAGGAAGATCATTGTACAAGAGGAAGAAGATCATCACATCAAAAGTGACATAAATAGCTTCTCCCTCGAAGATATGGAGTTTGAGGCTAACGTTGAGAAAATGTTTCCTAACATTGATCAGTCAAGAGGTGCGACCCACAAGAAATAATCGTTGGAAATTGTTGAGAATGAGATCTTTGATGAAGAAGAATCATTTGTATTTCAGAGCACCGTCTTTGACAATGAATCTAAGAAATTAATTATTGAGAAGAGTGATGTGAAGAATAAATAGAGGAAATCTCATTCAGAGGTTAACCTAATAAATATGCGGCCTTCCCAAATTTACAGAATCCATAAAGCAATTGGCGATGCATTGGATGATTCCATTGGTGGTCTCGAAGCGAAAAATATAAATTTAAAGGAAAGGATTAAGGAACTGGAAGAGACCTTGATGCCTCTTCTACTCCTTTCCATCCCTTTGGAAATTTTCAGACCCACCATGATCGCCGCCAAATTAAAAGGATCCTCAAGCTTACTCACATCATCCAGGAGCTATGTGGAGAACAATATCAAGAAAAGAATGGAACTGATTACAGAAGCTTGGGAAATTTCAAAGAACATCATTTCTTTTTTCTCGAGGGTGAATGCCTTCCATGAGTATCTTCAGTTCAACCTAAAATGTGAAGAAGGTTTCTACCTTGATGTCGTGGTACCCTTTGGTATTAAAGTTTCCAACATGTCAGAGCTAAAGAGAAGAGAGGAGGACCTTCCCTCCCCAATTCTAATCAAGCAGTTGAATGCCTGCTGGAAACAAAAAATAAAGAAATTGAACAACATCGTTCAAGCGTGCAACAAGCCATAAGAAGGAGACAAGAGTTATTCAAAAGACTCACGGAGGTGGACCTAGACGAATGCACTAACGAAGTCCAATATACGAAGTTGAACCTCAACTCATTGTTCCTAACAAAACAATAGTTCAATGAGAAAATTGATATTTTTAAATAATTGTCAATTGAAAAAGTTTATGGTATAATTGAACATGATGAGAACACCATAGATAACTAGCTAGTGGATTACTCCGTAAAAAATCAGGATATTGAAGAAGCATTACATGGAATTTCCCTTGATCTTCGAGACTTAGAGGGCGAGTTGTTCAACATTAAAATCCATCATGCAATCAACGTGGAACCTATGAAAAGTTACATCAAAGAATGGTTCAAGAAGGCTATTGATAAGATGACAAATGAAGGGCAATAAGTAGTTGAGACGGTTCCTGTAATTGTAGATGAAAATGATAAAAGGACATTAGCGAGAAAATGAACACATGAGATACCATCATAGTAAGTTCATGATGATCACATACTTCTTTTATTTATCAAGTCCTTCATCCAGTTATTCCACCTCTTTCACTAGAAAGGTTTAACCAAAGACTGATAACTCCTTTTTCTTCTTACCAGGTCTTGTTGATCCTTCTACCGTCCACCGCCTTCCTTCTAAAATATTATTTCATGTATTTATTTTCTTTATTGTCCGTGGGAGCCCCAATCCTAGTCTTTAAGACAAACACATTTACAATTTCAAAGAATATGTAACAGACTCTATATTTTTGAAAATTTCAAGAGAACTACTTTGGGAACAATCTCAACTGTGCTTTGTAACCCTGTTTTCAGGATATAAAATATTTGAGGTTGATCTATGATTGTCTTTATTTGATTTTCCCATGTGTCCACTCTATTAAAGTTCTCTTATGCATGCATATCATCTTCTTTTTATTTTATGTGATCATAAATCTTTATCCTAAACTATGATGGATGTGAGAAAATTTTTCTTATTTGCTTTAAATGTTTGAAATGTGTAATTCTCGATCCTTTCTCAGGAAATTTCTTTAAAAAGAAAACGATAACATTTTCCTTTTGTTTTCTTGTAATATTTCTATTTCTTTGAATTACTACAACGGACTTCTGTCAAGTCCCACATTCTGAATATTTGAAAATCTCAAGAAAATCTAAAGAGGAGTACCACCTCTATAAAAATGCAGGTTATTTACATCTTCGTGAGGTTTCCATTTCGGTCCTAACAGATTCAAGCGTCAACATTTTTGGCGACCATACTAGGAATCTGAACTGAAATTTAGAACCTGGTCTAGCGTTTTTGAAAGAATACATGACTTTTCCCTAGGGTAATCAACCCAGTTTGGAAATTAGATTGAATAATGAATGAAGTATTTTACATCAGTTGTAAAATATGGTAATAACAACAACCGATACCCGAGAAGAGTTATAAATATCCTGGTGGATCTTAGTCCAAGAAGAAGAAATATAAATCCTCTGAAGACAGAGAAGAGAGGAGCGACAAGACCGAAAAAATCAAAGGCTAGCTCTAGCAGCACAAGAAGAAGGTTGATATTGAAGCTAGATGAATACAAGGGACCCATTACCAGAAGTAAAATCAAGAAACTCTTTATTCTTAGAAGTGAAAATCCTATCCCTGGAATCTCCCCAGACATGGCATAAAGAATCGAACAACCCTGAGACGATCATCATGAGGAGAGACAAGGAGGTGGAAGAGATGCTACGAGAAATCAAGGAAACCCAGCATTTGAAAATCGAAGGAGGGTAAGAGATTCCCCTATAAATCTTATAGGTGAGCAACATTATCTCCCTACTCTCCCTAAGGGCACCTTAAAGAAATTTTATGGAGACAACGATGCAAAGAGGAATATGCACTTATTTCTTGATGTTTGTGATTTTCACTATGTTGAGTATGACGACGTCGTTGTAAGGTTGTTTCTCCAAACCTTATCAGGAAGAGCGTATGAATGGTATACAATGTTTCCCAGTAGATCAATTCACTCATTTAATGACCTCGAAGCTATGTCCCTGACTATGTTTTCCCCTCCAATTTCTTACCATACCCTTCTCACCAATTTCACCCAGATTGGTTTGAGAAAGAATGAAAGGATACAATATTTTAATCTCAAGTTCAATAAAACCTTGAGAAGGATTCCATAAGATAAAAGACAAAATGACCATGTCATTCTCGGTTGTTATAAGAATGCAATACCCTCAAATGTAAAATATGCTATCAGATCATCCCAAATGGATACTTTGGAGGAGGAAATGACTAAATCCACTGAGATGGAAGAAATTAGGGTGTCGACCCCGAAATTATACTGGGAAGAGTACAAAGGCATCTGGGAGGATTAAATATTGATAATCAAGGAGATTCAAGTTCAAGAAAGAACGAATAATTCAATCCTCGACTGGCTCAAAACCAAATGATGGGAGGAGTATTTTTCAAGGGAACCATACCTGATGTAAATGTTGACCCTATGGCGGTAGAGGAAACTAAGAAAAGAATCAAAATTGCACAGATGAATAGAACCATCAAACAAATGCAGAACGAGTTAACCAGACTAAGAAAGGGAGATAATTACATGCCAAATCCAATAATTCCAATCCCATAGCAAAGGAGGAACCCTCCCCAAGAAAACAAAGTGAGGTTTGAAAACACAGATAATCCGCAAAGACCAAGCGTTCCTAGACAACCTACCCCAAATGCGACTATTCTGGATGATGTTTATAACGAGCAATTAATTGAGCAAGATAATTATTACTCACCTGATGAAAGATATGAAACTGTGCATATGGAAGGATGTGAGGCATCCATGTATATATTTGAAGAGGGAGACAACGATCCTAACTCACAAGAAGATGTCGCCTAGACAAGAGGATTTGTAAATAGAACAAACAATAAAGGCGATTCTGATAAAGAGAACCAAAAAGAAAAAGAAAAAGAAAAAGAAAAAAAAAATGAGAAAACGACAGATAGTGTTGGAAGTAAAAGGAAACACATGACGTCAAACTCCACTCAGATGGCATATAATTTTGTAGAGGATTTGAGTAAATTAAGGATAAACCTTCCCTTTATGGAAGTGGTGAAGATTCCCCAACAAAGAGAAAACATTTTGAAGTTGTTGGGTGATCCATTTGAAAGAGTAGAAGCTGTTGTTACCAGTCCAAAACAAATCCCTAGCCAGTCAACTACCAAGATGAGAGGTAAAATTCCTCCCTTTTACATTTTTATTGAAAATCATGATGTTGTATTGCATAATTGTTTAATTGGAATTGGTGCGATGGGAAATATCATGCCAATGGTGGTCATGGAGGCATTGGGAATAAGTTGCACCAATTATTATGAAACCGGTGAAAGTATATATGCAATTGATTCTAGAAAAGTGCCAGCTTATGGAGAAATCAAGGACTTTTATGCTTGGATTACAACAGCCCCCATATCGTTACAATTTTCAATATTGTTGTGGTAGACCTTCCTCCAACATATGAAGTTGTGTTGGGAAGATACCAGACATCTATGATCGAAGGATACATAATGAACGATGGAAGTTGTATGATGTTGCCAAGCAAAGAAGGAACAATGATTAAAGTTCCCTGTGAACCTAGAAAACCCTTCTCCTTCAAAAAGAAGGACAATGAACTGATGGAGGATTATATAGATGTCGGGATTGGAAATTATGCTATCCTAGACATAAAGCATAACAAAAGTCTGGAGCAAGTGCAAGACATGTAGAATCAAGAATATCTATTTGAAGGGTATTAGAGGATGACATTTGATGGAGCCTGTTCAAGCTCTGGGAATGGATTTGGAATTGTTCTTATGAGTCCAAGTAAGATTATGCATCCACGCGCTATTAGACTAGAGTTTTCATGCACTAATAACAAGGCAGAGTATGAAGCTTTGATTCATGGGATGATCCTTGCACAGGAAATGAAAATAGAACATCTAATTGTAACTGGTGACTCAGAGTTGGTCATCAAGCAGGTTATCTAGAGGCATACAATAAAAAAGGAAAGACTTAAGTTGTATTTCAAAAGAGTTAATGAATTGATGGAATCTTTCAGTTCCTTCAACATTTCTTTTATTCCACGGGACAAGAATCACAAGGCAGATTCACTAGCCTTGGTGGCCTCATTGTCAAACCCAGACGATATCCAAAGCAAAATGTCTTTCCAAGTAGAAAGAGCTTTCCGACCATCCGTGCTCGATAACATTGAGTACTTGCAAGTGTTTGAGAACGATGAACAACTGTAATTTTTTTTGTTAAATGATGATGATGATGAAGAAGATTACTCATCTGTTGTCCCCAAAGATTGTATACAATCTGAATCTCTTTTTACGAAAGACGATCATGCTAAGAATATCCTTGAAGAAGTTTCGGTTCGAAAAGTGAAAGAAACACGGTAATTCAATATTGGAACTGACAGTTCCCCGAAATATGTCAACTTGGGATTTGATTTCACCACTGAGGAAGTTGATCAATATGTTTCCTTGTTCAAAGAATACATCGATGTTTTTGCTTGGACCTATGATGAGTTAAAAGCTTCGATAAAACTGTATTCTAACATATCATTCCTTTGAGGGAGGAAGCAAATACACTGAAGTAAAAAATAAGGATGATGAATCCCAAGATAAAAACCTCTGGAAATATTGAATTGGAGAAATTGAAGAAGGCAGGAATAATTTATCCCATTAGAAACTCAAAATGGATTTCAAATCGTGTGATTATAAGAAAAAAGACTGGGAAAATCTAGATGTGTGTTGACTTCAAAGACCTTAACAAAGCAAGTATAAAGGATAACTTTGCTTTGCCTAATATGGAGTTGCTTCTCTAGCAAGCTACTTGATCAGTATGCATGTCCATGTTGGATGGTCTTTTTGGATATAACCAGGTCTTGGTGGCTAAGGAAGATAGGGAAAAAACAACATTTATCACACCTTGGGAGACATATGCATATGCTAGAGTTCCCTTTGGTTTGAAGAACGCTGGAGCCACATTCCAAAGGGCCATGGATCATGCATTCAATGGGTTGATAGGGAAATTTATGGAAGACTATCAATATGAATTGACAGTGAATTCAAAGAAAAGGGGTGATCATATCCATCATTTGAGAAAAGGTTTTTGAAATATGTAGATTATATGGTGTCTCTCTGAATCCAAATAAATTCTTCTTTGTTGTGACTCAAGGAAAAATGTTGGGCCATATTGTATGCAAGGAAGGGATTTACATAGATCCATAAATAATTAAAGTAATAAACAAGCTCAACCCCTCGACATCCAAGAAGGGAGTCTAATCATTTTTCGGCAAGATCAATTTCATGCAAAGATTTGTTCCTAACTATGCAAGTATCGTGAAGCCGATCAATTTTTTGCTAAAAAAGAAACAAAGGTTCGAATGGACAACGAATACTCAATAGGCGTTCAATAATATCAAAGGAGCAATCGCCACTACTCCAGTCCTCATTAGTCCAGACTTTCAAAGAGATTTCATCATCTATGCATTTTCTACAAAGACAGTTGTTGCATCTGTTCTTACTCAGAAGAATATCAAAGGAGAAGAATTCCCAATAAGTTTCATGAGCAAAACCCTACATGACTATGAGTTGAGGTATTCAACACTGGAGAAGCAGTCATTGGCTCTTGTAAGAGAGGTAGCGCACTTTCAGACATACATATTGAACTCCCATGTTATTTCTTATGTTCCCTCATCACCAATGAATATGCTTCTCAATCAACAATTGAGAGAAGGAAAATGGGTTAACTGGTTGCCAAAGATGCAAGAACATGATATAGAGATTAAACCTTTAAAAGCTATCAAAGGACAAGGTTTATGTAATCTCATCGCGAATGGAGATTCGGTCGATGGAATGATTTCAATTCCAGTCGAGGAACCATTAGATGATTCAAAATGGTACAAAGATATTATATTCTACCTAAGGTCTGTGCAATTTCCTGTCACCATGAACCCCAAGGAGCGAAGAACATTGAAGATGAAGGTGAATCAATATGTATTGATTGTTGACCATACTGTTCAGGAGAAATTATTATGGTATACTACTGAGATGTGTTGATGAAAATCAAGCCCAAGAACTAATAAGAAAATTCCATGAGGGAATATGCAGTAGACACTTTGCACCTACTGCAACCGCACGCAAGATAATAAGAGTAGGATTCTATTGGCCATCAATTTTCAGAGACTCGTATGCCACAATAAGGAAGTGTTTGTCATGTCAATAGTTTTCAGGAAAAATGAAGATATCCGTGATGCCTTTGCGACCCATAATTGTAGAACAATCATTCTCCTAATGGGGACTTGATGTTGTTGGGTCGATTAATCCGAAGTCTAGCAAGGAACATATGCACATTCTCATGGCTACATATTACTTCATGAAATGGCCGGAAGTGGTGGCATTAAAGAAGGATGATGATGATGAAGAGCTAATTAAATTCCTCAAAGACAATATTCTGTCAAGATTTGATGTCCGAGATAAATTTATTATAGACAATGGTTTGATTTTCATCGGGTCAAAGTTTACGGAGTTTTGCGGAGAATATGGAGTCCTCATGGGTTAATCATCGAATTATTATCCACAAGGTAATGGCCTTGCTGAATCCAAAAAAAAAACACTTGTTCATATAATGAAGAAAACGATTGACAAGAACCAAAGGAATTGGCATCTAAAGCTAACAGATGCATTATGGGAAAGTATAATGACTTCGAAGGATAGCGCCAGGATGTATCCATATATATTGGTTTATGGGAAAGAAGTGAAAATTCATATTAGCCTCGAGCTCAATGCGTTGATTTCTATGGTTAATACCGAAGATACATAATACAATTCATTCATCAAGAGGAGAATTAATCAGTTGTTGAAGTTGGAAGAAGAACGAAGCAAATCCCTGAATCTAACTTCTCAAAGGAAACAAAGCGTCAAAAGATATTTTGATCAGAGCACAACTATAAAGAATTTCCAGAAGGGAGGGTTGGTGCTACTTTGGAACACGGCCAAGGAGAAACCGTCCATGCATACAAAGTTCGAAGCACTCTGGATCAGACCATATGTCATTGAGAAGATCTTGGGTTTTAACTCCTATATGCTCCAAGACATGAAGGGTAAAATATTAATGCTTCTTGTCAACGAGAAACATTTGAAAGGTTTATTCTCCTAAGACTTTCTCATTCTCATTGTACATAATTTTATTTTTCAGTTTGTATATTCTTACTCTGATTCCATAGCCCAATCGGCGGAAGCACCTGGTCATGAAAGGATCTGGATTATTGACAAACCATAGAGGTTATCATCCCATAGTTGGATCCAATTGTCAAGATCAATTCCTTCTTCCAAAATTCCCCTCCCCTTTTCTATTTTCACAACATATTTTGTCCATTTCTTTTTCCCTCTTCTATACTTACCCAAATTCCCCCTTTCTTTTTTCCCTTCTATCCTCCCTTTATAGTTACTATACTTAGTCATTTTTCCAAAATGATGGGGTCACGAGTTGGTAGACTCGCGTATCCTCATCTCCATCCACACTCTCACATCATGAGTGCGACCGACTGCCACATTATCCTATACTTAGACATTTTTGCAGTCGTGGGTTCCCGGGTTGGCGGGTTTCAAGCTTTCATATCCCTTGTTCCGTGACATACATTTTGTACCCAAACGATCTGAAACCTACATTTTGACCATTGGACTCCCCAAGCTCCTAAGTATCCCATCTCTCCTATATTGAGTCTGACCAGCCGTGTTAAAACACTAAGCCAATTCTCAACCTTCTGCAACGACGGGTTTGCAGGTTCCTAGTTTGACGGGTTCACAAAAGTTCCAAATGTTATTTTCTCTCATCTATCCCTGCCACCTTCATGCTTTTCCCAATACGCATTTAGTATGGTTTAATGCTAATAAATCATCATGCAGTTCCCGTAAATATTGTCATTAATAAACGAAGGGCTCGAGGAGATTTCTTATTAAACCACATTAAATAATGATTTGCGAAAGATTATATTATATCTTTCAAGCACTCATTTCAAACATTATTTGGATCAAAAGAACGCTCTCGTCAACCTATGGTAGCAACAAATCGACAATAGTTCTTCAGAGACACTTTGAACATTTTTGGACGTGAGGGCCAGAAATTTCAGTGGTCTAGAGCTTATTCTTATTATTCACTCCCTTCCGCTCAGAAGGAAGTAATTTGGACGTCCGAAATTTCTCGTGTAGGTTGTGTTCCTGAAGTTTTTGGCTGCAAGGAACTGGTTTCCTGGAGCGCTGAGAAGTATATACCAAGTCAGTGGATGATTAAACTCTAAAACCATTCTCCCATCTCTCTTTCACCTCAAGTGTTCTGTAAAATGTCGAAACTCCCAGAGCCAACACTCACCTTCAAAGGTGAAGATTGAAGGGACTTCTTGAAAAAACATGACAACGACCCGGATATCTTGAATTATTGGAGAATCCCATGACCATCCCTGAAGATATTACTAGATTGCAGGTCAACTTGTTCAAAAACCCCTTTCAGGAAATTGCCTGGTTATTTACCAGAGTTACAAGCCAAGAAAATATTGCCAACATTTCCCGTATGATTCTTTATATCTTATATTTTACTATCAAGGAGCATGCCATTTTCGATTGGGGAAAGTTGATTTCCATTGAAATATATTCCCAATTGTCTCAATATAAAAAGGATAATAAATTATTTATGGCTTATTATTTGGTTTTTGCGATAGTGCATTTCTGTCAATTTCCTAAATTGTCTATATGCAAGAAGGTGAATTGTGAATTTCACGTTGTGGCCTTTTGGTACCAAGGATTATGAAGGCACAAAGCTTCCCTGCATTTTTATGAAGTTTTCAATGACTTTGTCTTGGTTCTTAAAGGATTTTTGTTTGGAAACGATACCCGGAGAATATCCGCTCAGGCTAGTAAATTCCTGGATAAAAAGGGGATTTTGGAACAAATGGAAAATTGCAATGTCATCATGATTTTCGGTTCTAAGGAAAATCCCTCATTTCTTCCATGCCATATATCGGAAAAAATGTTTTTTACAGAAGTTGCAAGGCAATATAAATTTTGGTTGCACTTTTTTCATGAAAAATGAAAAAATCAATTCATACCTTTGCCTTGGAAAATTGGGGATTTTGTATTCAGAAGTATGAAAAAAATTGATGAATTTGCAAACCACTTCCACAACTTGAATCTCAAGTATGATGAAAATATTAGAGGGTTTGACCATAACAAAATATTTGTGGAACATATGTTAACAATGGGTTTTAGCAATTCATTTATCCACACTGTTCTAGGAGAAGAACGAGATAATAACTTGGGCAATCCTACCCACACTGCTGACGACTTAGAGATGATACTCAATACAAATGAATTTTACAAACTGAGAGAAAAGGGTTCCAACGAGAAGAGTGTCCAGTCCCCAACTATTACTCCTATAACTACAACACCTCGGAGCAGTGCTCCAATTTCCCACCCATCTAAAAAAGTAATCAATCATAGTTCAGGCAGAGGAGGAGACAAGAACCCCCCCTCCAAGAAAAAATGAAAGCTCACATAAAATCCCTTTGAGGAAGAAGAGGAAGAATATTGTAAAACAATAAGAAGAGGATTGCATCGAAAGTGACATCAATAGCTTCTCCCACGAAGATATGGAGCTCGAGGCTGACATTGAGAAAATGTTTCCTAACATTGATCAACCAGGAGGTGCGACCCACCAGAATTAGTCATTGGAAATTTTTGAGAATGAGATATTTGATGAAGAAGAATCATTTATATTTTAGAGCGTTGTCTTTGACAGTGAATCTAAGAAACGAATTATTGAGAAGAGTGATGTGAAGAATAAAAATGGGAAATCTCGTTCAGAAGCCTTCCCAAATTTCCAGAATCCATAAAGCAACTGGTGATGCATTGGACGATTCCATTGGTGGTCTCGAAGCAGAAAATATAAAGTTAAAGGAAAGGATTGAGAAACTGGAAGAGACCTTGATGCATCTTCCGCTCCTTGCCATCCCTTTGGAAATTGTCGGACCCACCATGCCTGCAACCAAATTAAAAATATCCTCAAGCTTACTCACATCAGCCAAGATCTATGTGGAGAACAATATCAAGAAAATAATGGCACTGATTACAGAATCTTGGGAAATTTCAAAGAACATGATTTCTTTTGGCTTGAGGGCGCATGCCTTCCATGAGTATCTACATGCCAACCTAAAAAATGAAGAAGGTTTCTACCTTGATGCCTTGGTACCCTTTGGAATAAAAGTTTCCAACATGTCAGAGCTAAAGAGAAGAGATGAGGACCTTCCCTCTCCAAGTCGGATCACGCAACTGAATGCTTGCTGGAAAGAAAAAATAAAGAACTTGAACAACATTGTTCAAGCATGCAGCCAAACCATAACAAGGAGAGAAGAGCTATTCAAAAGGCTCACAGAGGTGGACCTAGCCATAAGCACTAACGAAGTCCAAGATCCCAAGTTGATCCTCAACTCGTTGTTCCTAACAAAACAATAGTTCGATGAACAAGTTGATATTTTTAAAGGATTGTCAATTGAAATTTTTTATGGTATAATTGAATATGATGAGAATGCCATAGATAATTGGCTAGTGTATTACTCAGTAAAAAATCAGGATATTGAAGAAGCATTACATGGCATTTCCCTTGATATCTGAGCCTTGGAGGGAGGGTTGTTCAACATTAAAATACGGCATGAAATCAACGTGGCACCTATGAAAAATTACATCGAAGAATGGTTCAAGAAGGCTACCGATAAGCTAAAAATGAAGGGCAAGAAGCAGTTGAGACGGTTCCTGTAACCGTTGATGAAAACAATAAAAGGACATCTACGCAAAAATGAACACATGAGAGACCATCATAGTAAGTTCATGTTGATCGCATCCTTCTTTTCTTTATCAAGTCCTTCATCCAATTATTCCACCTCTTTCACTAGAAAGGTTTAACCAAAGACTAATAACTCCTTTTTCTTCTTACTAGGTCTTGTTGATCCTTGTACCTCCCACTTTCTTCCTTCTAAAATATTATTTCTTGTATTGATTTGCTTTATGATTTGCGGGAGCCCCAATCTCATTCTTTAAGACAAACACATTTACAATTTCAAAGAATATATAACAGACTTTATATTTTTCGAAATTTCAAGAGAACAACTTTGGGAACAATCTCGATTGTGCTTTGTAACCTTGTTTTCAGAATATAAAGCATTTGAGGTTGATCTATCATTATCTTTATGATAGATTCCCATGTGTCCACTCTGTTAAATTTTTCTTATGCATGCATATCATCTTATTTTTGTTTTATGTGATCATAAATATTTATCTTAAACTATGATGGATGTGAGAATTTTTTTCTTTTTTTCTTTAAATGTGTGAAATTTGTAATTCCTAGTCCTTCCTAAAGAACTTTCTTAAAAAATAAAATGAAAACATTTTCCTTTTATTTTCTTGTAATGTTTTTGTTTCTTTGAATTACTACATCGAACTTCTATCAAGTCCCACATTCTGAATATTTGAAAATCTCAAGAAAATCTAAAGAGGAGTACCACCTCTATAAAAAAAAGTAGGGGGATTTACATCCTCGTGAGTTTGTCTTTTCGGTCCTAACGGATTCAAGCGCTAACAAACCTCCTTCTGGTTGGAGCCATAGAATTAGGGAGTTGGAGATTCCTTAAGGTTGGAGCTTGAGAAACTAGGGGGTTGGAGCCAAAGAAGTGGAAGTTGGTGCTTCCTTGAATGTAATTCTTTGACATATAAGAAAATCATTCTGTGGTTTTTTCTTGCATTGGGTTTCGACGTAAAAATTGGTGTACTGTGCATCATGTGGATGTGTTTATTATGCACTAGTGGATGTCAATGTTTATGATACAATAATATATTGATGATGAACTGATGAACATGGTTGAATAAGTTAAAGGAGTATAAATTGTGGTTAAAAATGGTATAAATTGCTAATTACCGATTCACGCCCCCCCAGTAATCAAACATCCTTTTATGAATTATCTAAATTAACTCAATAGAAAAAAAAATGATACAAGCCTTATAAATCACTGCAGAAAAATAATCAAATTCTATAGGAAATAACGATAAGGAGAAAATAGTTCATAATTATTCATTTAATGCTAATGATGCCTTGATTGGAGATAAATATGGTTCACATACACCTACATTTCTTTTGACATTTGAAATTTTCAATAGAAATGTACATAATTGTCTAGTAGATTATGGGGCTTCATTCAATGTCGTTCCATACTCTGTTTGTAAAAATATGAACATAGAGCCAAAGAAATCTAATTTACAAATTGTACAGTTGGACATATCAAATGTTAAAATATTAGGAGAATTAAATAATGTCTTAATCAGACTAGCTTCAATTCCAAAAATCCACCATATCATAGATATTATTGTGGTTGACATACCAAAGTCATATGGTTTGCTCTTGAGAAGAGATTGGTCAGAAAAACTAAATGACTATTTTTCAACTCACTGGTCATATTTGTGGTTACCATTTAATGGTTGGCCAAATAAAATAAATCTAGAACGTGAAAGACATATGAAAAATATGGTAACATATTTAAATGACTCCAAGGAGCCAATTATGTTCACAAACTCGATTCTAGGAAAATATTGTTTGGATTCTTATTTTGGAAATTTCTTTGCATAAACTTCAACTTTTATGGAATTAGGTTTGCATTTTGGAATTCTTAATTGCACTCACATTCCTATATCAAATTGTACAAATCTAGGATCCAATGATGTAAACTCTAATGTAAATACATATTTATGGACTTTATATTTTGATGGCTCCAAGTCTAAGGTGTAGGTGTGGGTTGTGTTCTTAAAGATCCTAAAGGTAACACAACTTTGATAGCATGTAGAATTAAGTTTGATTGTATAAATAATGTTTATGAATATGAGACCCTCATCCAAGGTCTCAACAAGGCAATAGACTTGAAATGTAAAAAAACTGAAGTTGTGGGTGATTCTGGAATCATTACTAAACAAGTGAGAAATTCAATACATTGCATGTCCAATTGCTTAAGAAATTATCAACATGAGGTATTGAGTCTGATTGATAATTTTGATGCTTTTAAAATTGTTTATGTACCTTGAGTTTTAAATATAGATGCATATTTTCTTTCTAATGTTAATTCAAAATTAATCCCTTCAATATATTTTTCTCCTAGTAAATTTTCTATGGAATTGATCTTCACACCCTTAGTTCCAAACAACATCACTAATTCAAGGGTCTTTAATGATGATGATCAAATTCTGAATTTCCTCAAACAAGAGGATACTTTCAAGGGATCTATCATAGATGAGTTGCAAAATAATAATTTGATCAATGATTCTTCTCTACAAAATGAACTTGAACCAGAAAATGCAACACCTAAATCAGTGGTTTGGTTGGGGAAATTATATGACCTACAAGATAAATTCAAAGAGGTAACAAATTGTAAAACCAACAGTTCATCGATGCAATGTGAAGTGATCAATTTGGGAACTGTTAGCGCTAGAAGATGCTCTTTGACTGCTGGAAGGGAATGCCTAGCACATCTTATTTTTTTGCAATGGTTTATTTGGGTTGATAGGTGGATCAAGTAGATTGGATATAGTAGGAAGGTATTCTAAAAAATTAGGAGGATAATCATGAAGGAAAAAAAATAACTTTAGAGGTTTATAACCTTCCCGAATCTTGGAATGAACTTCAATGAGTTGATTACAGGGTGGAACAATGATTTCAAGAAGTGGTAAATTAGTTTTCATATCTACAAGATTACATGACTTGTCATGATCTGGAGAGATCGTCATATGTACATAATTTTTCTTGTATAGTTTAGATGAATGAATTGGATCAAGATTAACAAAGCAAGAAGAAGCCATAATTGCTTTTTTTAATAAGGGACACACAGTGGTAGGATTATGATATTCTGAGTATACAAAGAATAGGATAATTCTTTTGACATGCAAAGGAAAATATAGGAAATAGTTGATAAAAAATATATAAGTTCTTAGATAAAACTGATGGATTGATACCTGGTATTTCCCTTCCGCCTTTTCATTTCTTTGTTAAGAGGGCTCATTCTCCAGTGGAGTCTTTTGATTGTGGAGTCGCCAGGTGAATTATCTACAGTCACAATTATGTGTCTAACTCTCGTTCATCATCAAGAGCTAGCTCTTATCATTGTCGTTCTCCCAGGGAAAGATTTATTTGTTACTCTGTTCCCCGGTAATAACGCCAACATATATACATCGATTATTCCAATTACTAGGAAACCTCAGTTATTCCAATTGCTCATTAGTACATCAATTAACCTGTAACATCCCCCAATTGGTATTGATGGCTTCACTCTTCTCCTTGTGAGATTCAATCCATCATGGGTTTTGGGGTCAATCTCCAAATACTCTGAACATATATAAAGAACTACAACTCTTTTACAATATATCCATAAGAAGAGACTTCAACGCCTCCATATTAGTGGTTGGAACTTTATGAATCTTTCCTTTATTATACGTATAGCTACCATCCACTGCCTTGAAGTATAAATATTTAGTGACATCAGTGTGAGTGAGGACTCGCGCTAATGCTCCATTTTCCATCATAAACTTGGGATTCATGTCCGAGCTTGTCCTTGTCTGTAGATTAGGCAACACTTGGGCGTTACCTTGACATATAATATGATTACTTTTCGTGATTTGGTGTATATATGTATTCAAGCATTGTTGTTGCAAGTTATATTGCTGGAATGAGAACTAGAAGCATCCCATTTTCATTCGACCAGAATGAACTCAAGAATGTGGAAACCCCAACCAAAAACAAATACATTATGGAGACTACTCAGTATAGTTGCTTTGACATTTGGGCGAATGAGCTTGATGTTGGCGACCTGTCGTTCTTTAGTATCAATGACCTCAACACCTGATTATTTCCATTTGTATGTTGCCTCAACACCTGGGCACGCACTTAATACCACCGTTAGCTAGAATTGCGACTCGGAAAGCTTGGCTCTTGGGAATGGCATACACCTGACACTTGCCTTAACACCAAACACAATCCCTGTCAGCTGGATTTAGATCTCATTATTTGGGCGCTCACGATGGGTACTATTTATTTTTTTGTGATAGAGTATATCCCAGATGTATAAGCGCTGACACATTTCAAATGTTTATATAGACCAATGTTCCCATTTCACTCGGCATTTGGAATTTTCAAATACAATGAGAGACCAAGGAATTCAATCCAGAGAAATTTGTGATACATCATTAGTTTGATGTTTTTTGAGAAGACATGAGGGCTTGAAAAAATTGGTGAAAGACTTGGATGTTTTGGGAAATTGATACAAAATCAACGAAGAGATTGAAAAATTTGACGAGATCACATTTATGATGGCGCTGCAAAAATTCCTTGCTTCTGGTAGCGCGCTCGTCTTTGTCACATGTGCTGTCAGAACTTGGTATAAAATTTAACATTTTAAACCTGCAGATCTGGGTACGGAACTAAGCAAAATCCTTAGAATATTAATTTGGAAAATGGTTCTTCTTTTGAATAAATGAATTGGTTCATTAAGCTTTTCAAGGAGTACAAATATAATTTCGCATGGACATATAGTGATTTGAAAACATATGGCACTAAAATAATACAATATGTGATTACTTTAAAGGAGGATGCTAAAAATGTGTAGCAAAAGCTAAGGAAAATTCATCCAAGCATGGAGCCTCAAATTAAGAAACAATTGAATAAATTATTAGAGGCTAAGATCATTTTTCTTGTATGTCACTCCTAGTGGGTATCAAATATAGTTTCAATACGCAAAAAAAATGAGGATATCAAAATTTGTATTGATTTTGGGAATCTAAACAAAACTTTTGATAAGGACAATTACCTAATCCCACCAATGGAGTAAATTCTGCAATGTGTATTATGTTCTGAAATGTTTTCACTTTTAGATGGTTTCTTTAGATATAATCATATTTGGTTTCATGTAGACCATATTCAGACCACATTTTGAACCAAATGGGGAACTTATGCATATAGAGAGATGCCTTTTGGATGAATTAATGCAGGTGCCACATTTCAAAGAGAAATAGATATACATTCCCAAGGATTGATAAATAAATCAATGGTATTTTATCTAGATGATGTTATTGTTTTCTAAAAAAATAGAAGTGATCATATTGTTTCCTACAATCATATACACAATCTTTTGTAATCCATGTAATCATATTCAAAATATACACATATACAAATGTGTTTTAACTTCATCATAAAAAATTACATGGATTGTTTTAAAAACAACTGTATAGATCAAACTTGTAAATTTGTAGCCAAGAGGTACATAATCAAATCACATATGCATGCAAGTTGCAACTAATGAGGCATTAAAACACTTGTATACATGCAAATTTTACAACTATTGGGGCACTTAATCAATCACTTTGCAAACAAACTCTAAATCCATAACATCCTTTAATTAAACTCCTTGCATGCATACAAACATACAACCATTGAGGTGTTTAACAAAACACTTTGCATGTATTAAACCTATAACCATACTGATGCAAGAGCATCTTTGGCCTTAAGAAATCCGCATCAACCAAAAACATTTCATTTTCAAGCTAGTAAATTGAAGGGTGAAATAATTCTTACAACTTTTATTGTTGTAACACCAGAGATGCAAGTGCTACCGCTCTAGTGATGTAACTCTTGTTACTGCAACACATGTTGTTGCAATACCAATGTTGTAAATCACATTGTTGGAACACCAATACCATACCACCCATTGCTGCAACACCTAGTTTGTAAATTGTGTTGTTGCAACAACAATGTCGTAACACATGTTGCTACAACACCCATGTTATAAATCATGTTACTGCAATACCGGTGTTGTACCACCTATTGCTACAATACCAATGATGTAAATCACATTTCTGCAACACTAGTGCTGTAAGACCTATTGCTGCAACACTCATGTTGTAAATCACGTTGTTGCAACACCAGTGTTGTAACACTTGTTGCTACACCACCCATGCTGCAAATAACGTTGTTGCAACACCAGTGCTGCAACACATGTTGTTGCAACACTAGTGTTGTAACACTTATTGCTTCAACACCTGCATTGTAAATCACATTGCCACAACACTAGTGTTGTAACACATGTTGTTGAGAGGGACAAAAAGGGGAGATTTATTTAAATCACAACTAAATTTATTCTATAAAATATGTTTATATGACTAATCTAATATATGACACACACAATAAAACCTACAGTCACTAACAAACTTCAATACAATAGAATAAGACACATGCATGTTAAAAATAATTTCTATGGTCAACATAAATTAAAATAAATAAATCTTTTAACCCGATTTTCTAAACCCTCTTGCAGGCCCTTTTTTTCAATTTCCACTTCTACAAAGAAATATGTAGAATGAGGAGAATAAATAAAAGAAATAGAATAAATAGAAGAGAATAATTTCCAGCTTCAAGGACAGATCCTTTTTCTTTAACCCTTCATAATATTTCTTCCATGATGCCATACAACTATCTAGATTCCTGAAATGTTAGCTAAAATAGATTCTATCCATAACTCAATAATTAACCCAGATGTTAACATTTTAAACTAGCAAAATTGGTGTAATTAAAAATCATTCCATATTTATAAAATAACATAAAACATCAAAGTTAAACAACTAAAAATTTACCTGAAACTTACAGATCAATTCTCTGTAGCAGCTTCAACCTGAAATCAATTGATTAGCTCACTACAACAACCACATGCAAATTCTATCGTGCACCACTTGGCAACTTAATAGACCAACCAACTCACCACCCAACCTTATCTACGGATAACTTCGAGAACTTCTCCCCCTAGAACCCCCGAGTTGTAAGAGCTCACAAACAATACCTAGATGCAACAATAGAGAGATAATATGCAAATTAAGGAAGAGTGATAAGGGAATAATATAATCCAATTTTCCTTTCAACACCACTCAGATCTTACTCTACCAGACCAAGCTAACTAGATATCTAATTTATAGTTTCCATAATTATTTTGGCAACTTCTAGTTACTTTCCTCTGGTTCCCCCTCATACCATGAGGGTCCTTCTACGGTGGCATTCCCACATTTTTTTTATTTTAATAAATAATTAATTAACTTAATATTCATCACCTCCATGTGCCACTTTTATATTATTTCTTATTATTCATTTTTTTTTAAATTGTTTATTTCACCTTTTTTATTAAAAATTATTAAAGTTAAAAGCCCCTTAAAAGTGGGTAAATTTTCAATTAAATTAATCCAAGGTTTAACCTAGGTTGGCTTACCTGGTTGGTTTATTCCCTTGAGTAGTGATGTTTTGTTGGAGAATAGGGATTCCACACACATATGGCATGCCTCTCCAGACTTATATGGACTCCATGTCTTTTCCTTGTACCTAGGACTCCACACCCTAGTAGATTTAAGACTTTGTTCACAAGTCAAGTGATCCAACCGAGTCCATAACATATAAGTCCGACATACATAATCCATCAACAATCACCCTTCCTGGGTGTCACAAAACTATATTAGCCAGATGGGACACTACATACTCCCCCTCTTGGACTTAAACTCGGCCCAAAGTTTAATTAGACAAAAAAGGAAATTCCATATGCATAGTAGATGCATTTTCCCATGAAGTGGAACTAGGACTATACAAGTCCCATATATCAGTGTTCACAAGTCAATTGATCCAACCAAGTCCATAACATATAAGTCTGACATACATAATCCATCAACAATCACCCTTCTTGGGTGTCACAAAACTATATTAGCTAGATGTGACACTACATAATCCCCCTCTTGGGCTTAAACTTGGCCCAAAGTTTAATTATACAAAAAGGAAAATTCCATATGCATAGTAGATGCATTTTCCCATGAAGTGGATGTTAGAAACATATTATCGTGGAGCAATAAAATAAAACAAATGCGGAAACAAAACACAGAAGATACACAATTGATGCAGGAGCATCACCGACTCATCAAGCGAGCCAACACATCAAGCGGAGATTAGCCAGACAAACCAACCCAAATTTTTGAAATACTTTGGGATTGTTGCGTAAGTCTTTAATGAACCATTTATGAAGGCACATTTGTATATTGTATTGGACCTTGAGCCTTTAAGCTCTCGTCCTTTGGTAGATAGTCGACATTTAATAGATTTAATGCTGGTAGATAGGATTTTTAAGTCTAGATTTGATAGTTTAGAGTTCGAGAGGGAAAACGGATATAGACACCCTCATTGTACCATTGTAAGATAGTAGTGAATAATAGAGGAAGCATTCAGGAGAAGAGAAGAGCAAGCAGAGAATATTGTATGAAGAACACCCATGTACAGGCATTTGAATTAATAGAAAGAAGCTTTGATTCAAGCTCATGGTTTGTGGTGTTTTCTTTGTGTATTGATGTTATGCTCAAGAATGTTTGCTTTCTTGTTATGCATTTGCTTTGTATATGCTGTGCATGTGATTTCATGTTTCAAACTGAAGTTTGAAAGAGAGAGAGAATGAGGTTCAATTGTTTCTCTATCTGAGCTAGGAGATTCCTGCAAGGTGTGCAGTCAAAACCATCCGCAAGGAGTGCGTTGATGAAGGCTCAGGTAGTCTAACTCTTGTTCTTATTCACTCAGAAGTGGATTTGGATTGTTGAAGCCATGCAAGGAGTGTGCAGGCTGAAGAAGAAGTCTCAGTTGTAAATCTGAGAAAATGAGATCGAAGACTGCTGCTGCAGGAGTGCGCAGAGTCGGAAGGATTCAACACTTGGGAAGTTGTTGAATGTTGAGTGCAAGGAGTGCGCGCAAGTTCCTTTGAAAGAATCAGAGTGGAAAAGCTCATGAGGTATAGAACCTTCGTGATATCATTAAAGGAGAGCATAGGAGGTTCGTGCCGAAGAAGGTTCAAGCAAGAGTTGTAAGCGCAGGCGTTGGAGAGCAAGTTCTGAGAAGGAACACTTAGCCATTCTCAAGAAATCTTCAAGGAGGAGAAATCGACGGTCAGGATTCGCAAAGGAAAATTGCGAAATCCCGTCAGCCATTAGATCTCGAGAAAGTTGCGCAGGGTTTAAGTCCTAGTATGCAGACGAGGAGTCCCGGAGGAGTCATCGGGATATCAGAGTCATCAGGGTTTTGTTAAGCTAGAGAATCGAGACCTTGTGGTTCTAGAAATCCAGAGAAAGGATCCTAGCCGTTGATCTCGGCAGGACACGCGTCAGACATCAGGACAAGAGTCGGGATTTAGCCCATTGGGGATTCCAGGAGGGAAGGAATTGTTACAGCAGGAATCGCGATCCGCGATTTCCTGATAGGATCAGAACCGTCCATCTGTAGGGACACGTGTCAGGAGATCCCGAGGAGTCGGGGATTGGGGAATTGAGGTTTTCGAAGAAAGGGAACTCGCGCATTTAGAAACCGCGATACACGATTTCTCGATCATTGCATANCAGGGTAGCGTGTGGGACCACAAGAGCGAGTGGAAGACAGGTGGCAGAGATCTGGAGATCTCACGAACTCGGGAGTTCGTAGGGTGAAAGCCCAAATCTTGGGAGTTTCAATTCACGAGGACGCGAGGTTGCGAAAGCGCAACAGGAGAGTATCGACGTTTCGGCACCTCGGGTATCAGGAGTTGGAAGCCCGAGGACTTGGTGTCGTGAGTAGCGAAGTCACGATAGTGCGAGGTTGAGATAGAGTATAAGTCCCGATAAGGTGGGAGAAGGTCAGCGTTGACTGATCCATCGGAAGTCGAGGATCCATGAGGACAGTGGATCACGACAACGCAAGTGTTGATTTCCTGACGGGGAAATTCCCGATATGAGCAAGGAAACCGTGGGGGAATATTCATCGGGATTCGGGGATTTGTGAGATCCGATCCTATGCTTTCAAGACTCGCGATCTTGCGAGGTCCGATTTCCCGATAAGACAAGAGATATCATAAGGAGAATCCTGTGGGTGTTGGAAAGTCCCTATAAGGGATTTGAAGAGCGTTTCAGCTCTTCGGGCTGAAGGAAGAGAAGGTCCTAAGGGAGCGGACATGCCCTGGGTGGCGCGTTTGCGTCAGAGTGGTATCAGAGCAAGAAAATCTCTTTGCTTTCTGTAGCAGAGAAGAAGAGAAAATTTCACCATGCCGCCGAGGAGAGAAAGACAATCACCCGATCCAGAGGATAGGGGGAACCAGAGAGGAAGAGGGAGACAAGCCCAGAATCCAGAAATGGGAAGGCAGATACGTGATCTTCAAGTGAGACTAGAAGATATGGAAGCAACGCAGAGATGCACAGCCGGTGTTGGAGATCTGAGTGATTCCGAAGTTGAAGAGGAGGTTGGACATGAAGAAGGAGAGGTCATAGCAGAGGATGCATCAACTGAGTGGTTGATCAAAGCCATTGCCAGGATGGGTGCAAAGGCGAAGATGGACATTCCAGTCTATGAAGGAAATCTGGATGCAGAAGAGCTGCTAGATTGGATAAGAGCTCTTGACACCTACTTCGATTATGAGGATATCGAAGAGGATAAGAAGGTTAGGCATGCTGTCACAAAATTTAAGGGACACGCAGCATTATGGTGGGACGAGCTTCAAGCAGATAGACGCAGCA
>JASDQU010375083.1:55373-75254 GCA_032191745.1 Picea mariana | reverse complement strand
AGATTTAAGTGATTATTTCTGTAAAATCCGAGTGCCCTGGAAGTTTTTTAGCATGCTAAATCCATTTCTGCATTCAAAAATAGATTCTAAACAACAAAAAAATAGTGATTCGTGTAAATTTATATTGTCGAATTCCGATGAAAAAAGTCATTTCGTAGAATAGCTAGCCAATGTCGTTTTTTATTTAACTTTAATTCATTTAATTATATTTTATAATTAATGCGGCATTTATATTGTATTATATTAGTAATTAGGTAAATAAGCATCTCCCAAGCCTTTAAATTAAATTCAAACCACTTAATTTTCTTCAGAAAAAGTGGCTAGAAATATAAACCATCATTGCTTGAACACATGATCCAGAATTGGATCCAGGAGTCTAACAGGGCTCAAAAAGGCTCAAAAATGAAAGTGCTCAGAATTCGACGAAATCAATGCCATTTCGTCTTTCTCGTCTTCTTGATTCTGTCCATATATTTACTTCGTCAAACGGGCTCCGTATGCGAAAGCTATCGCATTCTGATCGAAAACCCAAACAGGTAAAAAGTCAAAGGGTCAAACTGGGAAAAGTCAATGCTGACGTCAGCATGATGACAGCATGACATCACCAAAGACACCTCATCACTGCTGGCATGGAAGCTTCTGAAGATGACATGTGGCAGAGGTACAATGGGTCGTACAAGTGATGGTGGACCAACCGTCGATTGACACATGGTATGCATTAGGCAAATGGGGTGGTGCCATGTGGCCCAGGCATAGGCTGCCACGTGGCACCCTATCATTGGTTACAATGTTAAAAAAATGTTATGAAGCTCTTGGGGTTCGACCATGCGATCTGTTCGTAGGGGCAAATTTTTATGGAGAGGCCCAACACCAATGCACCCACATTGTTACTTATTAAATGTATCACATTTTATTTTATTTAAAGTGCAGTTATATGGTAGGGCGCAAAAAGGAGGGGGTTGGGGCTAAGCCCCAACCCATGGTCGCGTAACACACATAAACCCAAGGGCACGGGCACCATATGTGTAGGAGTTTTGGATAGGGCTTAGCCCTTGGTCTCGAGCGGTTCCATGTAACCTGGGGCTTGTTGATTGGGTTGTTAGCACAGGGTACGGGGCACAATCCTATACCAATACATGTGACCATATATTTCGAGATAAGGGGCTGGCACTTGGCCACATCAATACATGTGACCGAGCATTTAGGGGCGTGCACTAGGTATAAGGGGATTATGCCCATATTAAAGCTAAAGTGGGTTTTATTATATAGTTTATGGATTTTTAATTGATTTTTATGCCTGTAATAGTGGATTTTGGCCATTTTTGGGAGATATTGGGCATTTTTGGAGGCCGGATTTTGGGAGGAAGTTGGGGAATGATAACCAACTTCAGATCTATAAAAACCAGGCCTATTTGAGGCCATGAAGGACAGTCAAAGAAGATTTATGTTGAAGGGAAGCCAAGCCAAAGCCATTTTTATGCAAGGAAGTTGTTGAGGAGCAGACGCTTGCGGGCCATTTCTGGGAGCTCCGGTCATCCATTTTGCGTGTCATTTCTTCTACTGGGTTCTAGATATCTGAAAGAACATGACCAGATCAGTCTTGTAGCCTAATGGCACTACTGCGATGTAATTTTTGAGCTTTGAACAGAAATAAAGAAGCCTTCCCCTCACTAAGACAAAGGCCCGGAGACGTAGGCAATTTTGTGTCGAACTCCGTTATCACTTCTCTTGTTATGGTTTGTTGTTTATTACTTCATTTTAGATCTGCATATATGTATATGGATGTCATAATTCCTCTTATTTCCTCATTCTTTCATCAAGCTTCTCAAATGGTTAATTAACACATGCAATTAAAAAACATCAAATTTGCAATTTCATCTAAGTATGTGGATGAGGTAACATGTGATGTAGTATCGTTAAGAGAATGTGGAATGGTCTTAGGTAGTCCATACTTATATGATCGTAAGGCAATCTTCTACAGGACAAAGAATCAATATCAATTAACCAAAGCAGGTCAAAATTATGTGGTTCATGCTCATCATGTTAAGGAAAATAAAACACTTCAAACAATGGAACAATTAAAGAAGGCAGTGAAAGCAAGCAACAAACCAATAATTGTTTCAAATGAAGTAATTGATCTTAAGAAAGAACAAGAAATGATTGTTGAATGGAAAATCAATCATAAGTTGCTTCAAGATAAGCTCATGTCATGCAAATATTTCAAGTATATCAGCTCATTTGTAGTCCTCTTTTTGATGTTGTCATTAGTAATGTTGTCTATATGGATGATAGTGGCTTCAGTAAGATGTAACAGGGTTCAAATGGCTAACAATATACTATCAGTTGTCATGATTATGTTACAGTTGATCTTGATGAGACAGGTGCACAGGACAAAGTTCTGAGATAGAGGACAAGTCGGGTGTCCTATCCCGAGCTTGTTGACTAGTTAGTAACCTTTTGGGGACCAAAAGGTCCTTTAGTGGGGAGGTGTGATCCAGAATCGGATCCAGGAGTCTAACAGGGCTCAAAAAGGCTCAAAAATGAAAGTGCTCAAAATCCAACAAAACCAACGCCATTGTGTCCGTCTCATCTTCCTGATTCCGTCCATATATTTACTTCGTCAAACAGGCTCCGTATGCGAAAGTTATCGCGTTCTGATCGAAAACCCAAACAGGTAAAAAGTCAAAGGGTCAAACTGGGAAAATTCAATGCTGATGTCAGCATGATGACAACATGACATCACCAAAGACACCTCATCACTACTGACGTGGAAGATTATGAAGATGACATGTGGCAGAGGTACAATGGGTCGTACAACTGATGGTGGACCAACTGTCGATTGACACATGGTATGCATTAGGCAAATGGGGTGGTGCCACGTGGCCCAGGCATGGGCTGCCATGTGGCACCCTATCATTGGTTACTATGTTAAAAAAATGTTATGAAGCTCTTTCGGTTCGACCACGTGACCTGTTCGTAGGGGCAAATTTTTATGGAGAGGCCCAACACCAATGCGCCCACATTGTTACTTATTAAATGTATCACATTTTATTTTATTTAAAGTGCAGTTATATGGTAGGGCACAAAAAGGAGGGGGTTGGGGCTAAGCCCCAGCCCATGGTCGCGTAACACACATAAACCCGAGGGCGCTGGCACCATATGCGCGGGAGTTTTGGATAGGGCTTAGCCCTTGGTCTCGGGTGGTTCCATGTAACCCAGGGCTTGTTGATTGGGTTGTTAGCACAGGGTACGGGGCAGGGTCCTATACCAATACAACATGTGACCATATATTTCGAGATAAGGGGCTGGTGCTTGGCCACATCAATACATGTGGCCGATCATTTAGGGGCGTGCATTGGGTATAAAGGGCTTATGCCCATATTAAAGCTAAAGTGGGTTTTATTATATAGTTTATGGATTTTTAATTGATTTTTATGCCTGTAATAGTGGATTTTAGCCATTTTTGGGAGATATTAGGCATTTTTGGAGGCCAGATTTTGGAAGCAAGTTGGGGAATGATAACCAACTTCAGATCTATAAAAACCAGGCCTGTTTGAGGCCATGAAGGACAGTCAAAGAAGAGTTATGCTGAAGGGAATCCAAGCCAAAGCCATTTTTATGCAGGGAAGCTGTTGAGGAGAAGACGCTTGCAGGCCATTTCTGGGAGCTCCGGTCATCCATTTTGCGTGTCGTTTCTTCTATTGGGTTCTAGAGATATGGAATAACATGACCAGATCATTCTTGTAGCCTAATGGCACTGCTGCGATGTACTTTTTGAGCTTTTAACAGAAATAAAGAAGCCTCCCCCCCACTAAGACAAAGGACTGGAGATGTAGGCAATTTTGTGTCGAACTCCGTTATCACTTCTCTTGTTATGGTTTGTTGTTTATTACTTCATTTCAGATCTGCATATATGTATATGGATGTCATAATTCCTCGTATTTCCTCATTATTTCATTAAGCTTCTCAAATGGTTAATTAACACATGCAATTAAAAAACTCATCCACAGTCATTAAAAGATCTTTTTCGGATCAACACATGAGACAGAAACAAAATATTTCATGATATAAATGGAGTGCAATAAATGTGGAAAATTATGAACATAGTATATCTATTGATCTATCACTCTATATTAAGTCTTCGCACTCTTCGGCGAGAGGGCTCTGCGGCGGGCGGGACGCGCAAACGAGAAGGTGTGCAGATGGTAGCAGAATAAACAAATACCTGCAGCGGTGGTTGTCTTCATTTCAGGGCTAAGCTTTCTAATGGGTCATCGACGTGTTTCAAGCAGTTCCAGGGAGGAGGATCAGCGATCCATGGTGGTGGATTTTACCCTGTGTTGCACAAACATTATCATATGGGGGTTCGTCGACGGCTGTCCTTGTTCGAGGTTGGTCTAGGGAATATTTTGTTGGGTGTTAGTGGCTCGAATCCGGGTGCGCAATGTGCTATTGATGGAGTTTGCGGTGGTGGCGAATTTTGGGGTTTGTTTGCAACGGGTGTTTTGTTTTCTCTTAGGTTTTTCTGGACTCTCTTGACCACTTCCTCCTTGGAAAGAAGAGGTTTTGGGCCAGAGCTTTGAGGTCCTCACTAGGGGCGTGTGGTGTTGGGTTAACACTATGAGGCCCTTTGGGGGTGTGCAGCTTCTCCTTTATGGGGTTTTTTTCCTTGTTACGAATCTCTTTTTGCAGCATGCGTGTTGGTTTTCATCTCTGGTGATCTTTCTGGTTCTTTGGGGCTGTGGTAGTTTTTTGTTTTTTGAGAATGGTCTATGGACTAATTTTTCTATGAACCTCTATATGGTCAAGAAGATGTAAAAAAATATTTTTTCATTAATATAATTGAGCTAATTTTCTATTGGAAAAAAAAGGCTTCGCACTCTTCCTAAACTTACCTAGCCTTCTCATTAATTCTAACTCCCTCCAATAATCGTGATTGTGAAATGTGTATATTACCCTATTTTGGTATAACCCTATAAACTTTTTAGGATATCATGTTGTACGTCATCATTGATTTTTTATGACCCGGTGTCGTTTTTTACTTCAATCATGTCGAGGGTGGGATGTGTAACTCACATTAATGTCATATTTGTTTTGGTGGAAACAGTCGATTTTTTCATTTAACCTTTGGGTGTCATTGCATACTTTTGCATTTTGTGATTTAATTTATATTAAAAGAGATTGGGGCTACAATAATCAAGATAGGTGTTGTGTAAATATTCAATTTTTTGAACTTTTTCATTGGAATCCGGTGAAACAGATTTTGGTGAAATCACCATTTTCTATTGTTTAAATTTTCTTTTTGAATGCATAAATGGATTCAGCACCATGAAAAACCCTCAGGGCATTCGAATTTTACAGACTCAATCACTCAAATATGAAGTTCCAACAATTTTTGAACGAATTTCAATAAACAATGATCCAAAAATACACCCATAAAAACTCCAAAAAATCGAACATTTAAACTACTAAATCAAGATATCCTATAAATTATATCAAAATGGTCCACATATCAAAATGTGTTAGCCTAATGGTCACGTGAACGAGAGTTAGGTCAACCTCCAAGGATGCATTCATTGGCTATGCCAATATCCTAATAGATTGATGTCATGTCTATTGTAAGGACAAATCAATTTTTTGTGTCACATGGAACAATGAGATCATGCCATGTACACACCAAATTTAAAGACACACATGCCATGTTATAATATGGTGTTAATAAGGTTGCCAATTGGATCAATTAAAGGAAGACATGTGTACCAATCATTAAGTGCTAGGTGTAGGTCTAATTGAAGATGTCAAATAATTATGTCAACAATATGAAGTTATTTCAAAAGAGAGAACTCCTTTGAGGCCCTNCATTTAAACTACTAAATCAAGATATCCTATAAATTATATCAAAATGGTCCACATATCAAAATGTGTTGGCCTAATGGTCACGTGAACGAGAGTTAGGTCAACCTCCAAGGATGCATTCATTGGCTATGCCAATATCCTAATAGATTGATGTCATGTCTATTGTAAGGACAAATCATTTTTTTGTGTCACATGGAACAATGAGATCATGCCATGTACACACCAAATTTGAAGACACACATGCCATGTTATAATATGGTGTTAATAAGGTTGCCAATTGGATCAATTAAAGGAAGACATGTGTACCAATCATTAAGTGCTAGTTGTAGGTCTAATTGAAGATGTCAAATAATTATGTCAACAATATGAAGTTATTTCAAAAGAGAGAACTCCTTTGAGGCCCTTGTTACGCCTCATACACATAAGAGGATAATGTTTTAGAAATGTGGGGACAACAAAGCAATAAATATGGAAGTTAATTGATAAACTAGGAGCAAATTTGAAAAAATCCTATGGAAACTTAATAGCCTTCAATTGCCTAAAATATTAATCTTCTTGACAGTCACCTCGTGTTGATATAGCACTCATTAAGCTATAAGTAGAAGGTGATTAGTTGAGAAGGGGTCCATTTCATTTAACTTTGTTACACACTCCTTGTGAGTCCATTTATTTACCATTCTTATTGGTTTCTTTCAATGTTTGGTATTCCTTATGATATTCCATTATTTCAAGCATCATCATAGAGGGGGAGAATGATGTTGGACATACCCCTGTACCTTCATCCATGCTCAAAATTTATCAAAATTTCACACTTTTTTTTAAAACAAATTTAAGGAATTTCTCAAATCTTTTTGAAAATAAGAATGATTGGGGGGGTTAAAGTATTATCTAGGGAAGAATTATGGTTTCATATCTCCACCATAGCCTCTTTGTTTATGATCAAGTAAATATATTTTTGTAGCTTCCTCTTTGACAAAAAAAAACTCTCATTATTGTCCCTTGTTCGAGGAAGTCCTAGGGTAATCAGCGTTCTAATCTTAGTCTTCATACCATTTTCCATCTAGGAAAAGTAGGATCTTTTAGTCTTAGTATCCTTAATCACATTGACATTAGGGTCCCACTCTAATTACCCCAATTAATGAGATAAGTTTGTTACTTAATGTATGGTGGTCACCTATATTAAATTAGGCCCATTAGTTAGTTAGAGTTTGTCAATAATAAATGTAATGTGTCCTTATTAAAGAAGGTCCACTAGTTATTTGTTGTAGCCTCATTAATAAAGGTTCACTTAGTGGTTAGGGTTTCAATCAATTAGAGAATATTTATAGTAGTAGAAGCTATGTAATTGGGTACAAAATGCTTTGATATTGTATTATAAATTTTCTCAATTATAGGTTTCCCCCTTGAAGAGGCAAGTGAGCATTGCTTCCTATTCAAAATATCAATAAAGGTTTGTCTATTTTTATTGTTTCAGTACTTTGGTTCTATTTTACTAGCTTTTTGTAGTTATATTTCTATATATATTTGTTTGAGTATTGTTTTTAGCTATCAGGTAACACCACAAGTGGTATTAGATCACTTTCTGATGCCATTGTGCTCCCAAATGTTAGATTTCTTAGTTTTAGTCTAGATACATGTTCCAACATCTTTAAACACAAAGATTAGTCATTCAATAGATAAAAATCCCCAATTTCATTAAATTTTGATTAATTCTGGTCTAATCCCTTTGAAGACAGGTTGAAATTAGTCATTCTAGAGTAAAAAATTGGTGCTTTTAAAGTGCAAAATCTAGTTCTGAAAGTTTCAATATCAAATTCCAAAACTACAAATTTGTATTCGATTTTTGCATTTCTGGAATTTGATTTTTCACTTTTGGAATCTAATATTGGCACTTTTAGAACTAGATTTTGCATTTTTGAAAGTCGTTATTGACACTTTTAGCATTGGATTTTACACTTTTGAAATATGATATTGACACTTTTAGAATCTACTTTTGCACTTTTAAAAGTTAATATTGACATTTTTAGAATCTGAATTTGCAATTTTGAAATCCAATATTGGCACATCCTAAATTGGACATTGCATTTTAAAAATCCTAATTTTGCAGTTATTTTTCAATCACATTTAATTTATAAAATTCAAAGTTTCTAAAATGGGTTTCATATCATCAACAAGTACTCATCATTCATGGCTTCATAATTGTAAAACTTTTATTGGCGCATTCGAAACCAAACTTTGCACCTCAAAAATCCAAATTTTGTAGTTAATTTTCTATTAGATTTGATATATATCTTTCAAAGTATTTAAAATGAGTTACATATCATTTACAATTATTTGTCATTCATGGATTCCAAATTATAGGCCTTTGTAATTATAGGAAGTTTCAAAACTCCACACATAGTTATGATCCATAAGTTTTTCTAGCAATTATATAGATATTTCCATCATTCCATAGATTACTTTCTCTGACCATCCACAAGTTTGGTGTTTCTACAATCACAAATACCATTAAATACAATGTTTCAAAATGAATTACCACCCAAATCATACTTGTATTTCTCATTATTCTCTTTTTCATATCCCCATTTAATTTTGACACAAAAATATTTCAACACAATAAAAGCTAACAAATATATAACATTTTTTTTATATTGGATTTCTATATTTGGAGTTGCAAATCAATAATTATAACATTTTTCATTAATTTATTCTTTTTAGATGGAAACAATATAAATAATATATGGAATTTGTCATTGAATTTATCAAACACAACCAAATATTTAAAAAAAAAATAAAAAATTGTGTTTCCATAATCACAAATACCATTAAGTAAAAAATTTCAGAACAATTACCCAAACCATACATGAATTTTCTTAAACCCCATTTAATTATGAGACAAAAATATTTCAACAAAATAAAAGTTAACAAATACACAATTTTTTTTTATATATTGGATTTCTATAATTGAAGTTGCAACTTAATACTTATAATTTTTTTCATTAATTAATTTTTTATATGAAAACACTATAAAAAAATATTTAAATTGTCGTTAACATAGTTACCAATTTGACGAGAACTTTCTAGAGTTCTCATGTTTTTAGAGGTTGCATTTGGTGGCTATTTTTACCCTCTTTTCAAAAAGTGGTTCTACTGGTAGCACCCATTTTTTTTTGAGGTTAAAATTATAGAAATTTTCAACTATGCTATTTAATGTTACAAACAAAACTCTTAAAATCAACCCCCAAAATGAAAAGGAGTGCTACAAGTAACACACATCTTTTTTCAAGGTTAAAATTACAACTCATTTGAAACAGTGACCTTAACAATTGGTAAAATTGTGAACAAAAACCTTAAAATCGATCCTCAAAGCAGTAAGTGTTGTTGCCAATAACACCTGCTTTTTTATTTCAAAGTTAAAATTATGACATGTTCGATACAGTGGTTTTGACAACCAATTCCATTGTGATCCAAAACCTCAATATTAACACCGTTTTTTGTTTTTGTTTTCRGCCTAACATTGTAAAATTGAGGATTTTTTTTTAATTGAAGGAAAAATAAATGTCAATGAACATTTAAAAATAAAAAATGATTTTTTTTAAAGATTTATTTATTTTTATTTTTTATGGACAATTAAAAAACATTCAAAAAATTATATATATTAAAAATAAAAAAATAAAATAAAACAACATATTAAAAAATAACCTAGATATTAAAAAATAAAAATAAACACTTATTTTTGATTGAAAATTAAACATAAAAATATTAAAAAAACATATTTTAACCCCAAAAAATTAATATTATTATTTTTTTAATTAAAAAAAAAATGGGGGGAGGGGAAGCAATGTCGGGTGTCACCCTCCCACCTCATCCCACCCCATTTCTCTTCCCTTACGTCCCACCCCCTATTTTCCCCCCAGATTGACATCCGCCACCACCCTCCCACACCTACACCCTGTTGATATTACAGTAGTTGCGGGAGGTATGAACCTCTACGTGTAAGCTTTGACGAATCTAGAATATTTTGGGAAGAAAGAGAAACCCTAGAGGATTAGGAAATAACCTACGAAGACAAGTCTTAAGATAATAATTTATATTAAATTATTATCCTTCAGAAGTAGAAGTTGACCCAGTTAGGTCACTTGGAGGACTATAAATAAGAGGGTGCTAGAGCTCATTTGTCACACACACTCTCACAATTGCATAAGTACAAGTGGTGCACATGACTAGAGGAGAGTTGCAACTACTGCAGTGGTGACTTGGTCTTTGGTTATGGTTGGACTTTTTGCTTGGTTATGGTTTGGACTTTCTACTTGGTACGCTAGCTCTGGAGAGAGGTGTGCTACCTTGGTTGGCTATTGGTTCTAGGGTTTTCTTCGGAAATTATTATGTCTGCCAAGGTTAAGGTGCTCAGGGGTGGCCTTTGTGTCTATTGTTGGGTGAAAATATTGCTATATTGTCTACAGTGAAACAATCACACCTATTATTCTAACATGTCATGGGACCATTGATCCAGGTGGATATTGGTGGCCACCCACCTATTCCAACTGGCTCCTCTTGTCCACTTTTAGTTCAACACATTCTTTTGTACTTCTTTGTAATTGTGGGTTCTACACTTTTGGGGTTGTTTGAATCCCTACACATCTTCTAGGTGGATACTAGTAGCCTCTCACCTAATCTAATTGGCTTATTTTGTATGTTTTCATGTGATCACATCTTATTGTACTTCCAGGGCCATTTTGGAGCCCTAAACAATGTTTTTTTGGCTCGCCACAGTCAAACTATAGATAGAATCAGGTTTAGACGATGTAATGTGTAGTTCTCTTAAAGAACTTTCCAATGGGCTATCATGCACCTAAAACGGAGGTCGTATGCAAAAGTTACAACCCCGGTAAGTTGAGGTACCAACTTACCCATACGAGCCCACGTGACTTTTTGCATTTCACCTCCTAGTGTTAGGTTTTTGGATGTCTAGGGTTTTGGAATTCATGAGTAATATTAAAAAGGCCTATAGAGCCTCATTGTAATCATTCTGCTCAGATAGATGCGTGTAGCAGCCACATCTCTTCTCAAAGATAGCTACCATTATTCGAGCAAGTGTTTCAGTTCTGCAGTTTTACAGTTTCAGCCTATTTCATTTATTCAATAGAAGATATTGTTCACTGGATATTTGTCTTGTTCTTCATACCTATGTGTTTATTGTATTCATTATGTTAATCACTTCGTTCTGCTCCTAAATCTAGATCAGTGGTATCAGAGCAGTCTGTTCTTCATTTATTTTTCTTCGTGCATGTCCCCGACAAGATCTAGGCACAAGAAGTTGGGACTTGAACCAATCGAGTCGTTGAAAGATCGATCGCTCTGAACCCAACAACAACCCATGGGAGAAGAAAATAAAGATGATGGAGTAGGAGATCATTTTAAAATGTTGCTCAAGGAATCCCTTGCGCGACAAAGGAACGAAATGATGGACAACTTTGCGCAGATCCTTCGGTGACTGCCCAGAGGAGAAGCATCTTCATCAAGTGGCCATGCAACCCCCTTCAAGGTATAGGTAAATTTTGATATTCCATTATTTGAAGGATTGATAGATGCGAATGTTGTAGATAAATGGTTAAATCTAATCAAAGGGCATTTTTTGATCCACAATTTTTCTGATTAGGAAAAGATTACTGCTGCACTCCTCAAGTTCGTCCCCCATGTTAAGGATTGGTGGGACACTTACTCTGAGAAAATGGACATAGAGGAATCTACAATATTTGTGGTTGACCCTACATGTGATTCCTTCCGGGATGCCATTAAATAACAATACTACCTTGTTGGAAGCTATGAGGAGCAGTACAATAAATGGACCACCCTGCGTCAAGAAAGGGACCAGACAATACTAGATTTCACCAATATTTTCCATACCCTGCACACCAAATTAGGTATCAAATACTCTGAGCAACATATGGTGCTTAACTATCGCAGCTATTTTCATAGATACATTCAAACGAAAAAATGCATTTTCTGGACATCACCTCATTGGGTATGACTTATAGATATGTTGTCAAGATCGAGCAGAAATTTAAGCAGAAGAGGCGAGAGTTTGGATCTGCAAAATCCTCGCAGACAAAGCATGGAAAAGGCAACCCCAACCCACACAAAAAGGGATAGAGAAAATATGGCCACTCTTAGGACAACCAGTCCAAGCCACAACACAAGAAGGGAAATGATAATATGAAGAAGGACACGAGAAAATGGTGTGAGTACCATAAAAACCCTTGGCACAACACTGAAGAATGTCACTCCAAGTAGTCAGTCGTGGTTGAGATGAAGGCTTCCGAGTCAGAGGTTGATTATGATTCTAAATCAAATCCTGAAGGAGGGAAGTGGATTATCGATGTTGAACCCAGTGCCACTGTCGCTACCACCAAAGTCTAGCCAAGCGAACTAGAAGAACCAGAGGAAGGGGAACACCTCTTTCACTCACAAATGTGAGTAAAGGGGGTTCTGCTTCATTTCATTGTCGATAAAGGCAGTCAGAAGAACCTGATTTCATAATAGGTCATCAAGCGGCTAGACTTGCCAACAACGCCACACCCGCAGCCCTACACCATCGGCTGGCTTCGCCAAGGAAGATATCTTTATGTCAGCCAACAGTGTCATCCTCCCTACGACATCAAGCATTTCAAAGATGAGGTATTGTGTGATATTTCTCCCCTTGAATTTTGTGATGTTCTTTTAGGAAAACCATATTTTTGGAAGCATCATGTTGTGTATGAGTCTAGACCCCGCAGTGTTATTATTACTTTGGGTAGACAATTGTATAGGATACCAGATGTAGCGCTGCCTACTGTTATTTATTTAATATTTGTTAAGCAATGCAGTAAGGTCATTTCACAGACCAGGAAGTTCATCTTATTTGTGATCCATTCTCATAGTAAGAAGAAGGTCACCGCCACATTCATGGCATCTACACAGAGCCTCTCTTTGTAGCAGAAGCAAGTGGACAGGATCGTGGAAGAATACAGAGACATCTTCTCCTCACCCATCGAGGTACCAATGCACTGCCAAGTCAAGCATCCAATTGATTTGACCCCCAGTGCACCACTACCTAATGGACTAATCTATTGTCGCTTGTTGATGGAAAATGATGAAATTAGGCATCAGATCCAAGAGCTTCTTCAAAAGGGGCACATCAGACCCAGCTCCTCCCCTTGCAGAAGCCCAATTGTACTGGTGCAGAATAAGGACGAGACTTGGTGACTTTGCATTGATTACAGAGCCTTAAACAAAATCACAGTGAGGAATCGGTACCCAATTCCCACGATTGATGACCTTCTTGACCAACTCAAGGGGGGGAAATCTCTTTAGCAAGATTGACCTAAAGTCTGGCTACCACCAGGTTCCCATCGAACCAACTAATGTGTGGAAGACAAACTTCAAATCTAAAGAAGGTCTCTTTGAATGGTTGGTCATGCCCTTTGGCTTAACAAATGCACCAGCCACTTTCATGAGGTTGATGGATGATGTATTGAGACCCTTCACCAACTCTTTTGTGGTGGTATATCTAGATGACATCCTCATCTTCAACCGAACTTGGGAGGAGCACATGCGGCATATTCAATAGGTTTTGAGCACTCAGCAGAAGAAAAATCTATATGCCAACTTGGAAAAATGCTCTTTTGGAATGAGCAGGGTCCAATACTTGAGCTACATTGTTGATTAGCATGGGGTACATGTTGATCCAGCTAATATCCAAGTCATTCGTAACTATCCATCCCCAACCACAGTAACCAAGATTTGGAGCTTCTTGGGACTAGCCAACTTCTATCGATGGTTCGTGTTGGGATTCTCCCATATTGCATGGGCCCTCAGCCAGGTGACCAAGGGCAGTGGCAAGGAAGAGTTTGTGTGGGGGAAGGAATAACAATGAGCATTTGATGATCTAAAACATCACTTGTGCTCAGCTCCAGTACTCTCCTTGCCCGATCTGCAGCAATCGTTCAAGATTGAGACTGATGCATATGACTATGTTGCAGGTGAAATTCTCACTCAGCATGGTCATCCGAAGGCATGCCATAGTGAGACACTCTCAGATACTGTCTAAAAATACCCCACCTATGAAAAGGAAATGTATTCCATTGTACAAGCATGTCGTCAATGGAAACATTACATTCTGGGAAAGTAGAGGATCATCCACATTGATCACAAGCCTTTGCAATTCATATAGACACAGGGGAAATTGCAGAATGACCGCCATCAAAAGTGGTCCACCTACCTGCAACAGTTCCATATCAACATCAAGTATAATACAAGGATCTCAAATCTTGTCCCTGACTTCCTCAGTCTACCTCCCATGACTGCACTCACCACTATGCTCCATTCCTGTGGACATGAGGCATCTGAATGGCCCAAACTTTATTAGCAAGATCTGGACTTCACCACCACCTATCAGATCTTGGGTACAAACGCGACTATCACTAATTTTCACATTCAAGACGGACTATTATGCCATCTTGGCCATCTCTATGTTCCTACAAGCGAGCGTGCAAAGTTGATTTGTGAATCCCACTACAGTCGGATGGCAGGACATTTTGGCATGGAGAAAAATGTGGTCGTTCTTGAGAAACATTTTTATTGGCCAAAACTTCGATAGGACGTCAGTAATTATATCAGATCTTGCACTGCTTGTGCCATTTCCAAGCCAACCATCAAGAAGAAAGGCTTATACACCCCTCTTTCTACTCCCTAGAATCCTTGGGAATCCATCTCAATGGATTACATCTCTGGCATTTCGTCCACCAAGCAAGAAAATGACTGCATATTTGTGGTCGTTGATCGATTTTCGAAGATGGCCATCCTCACATCCTGGAAGAAGAATATCATAGCAGTAGATACTGCCAAGCTCTTCTTCGAATGAGTGTGGGTCCATTTTTGGATACCACAAACCATCATCTTTGACCAGGACAATAGGTTGCTCAACACATTTTGGTCGAATCTCTAGTCACTATTGGATACCAAGCTCACTAAATCCACTGCTTTCCATCCCCAAACAGACAACCAAACAGAGGTCGTCAATCAGATGACTGTGCACATCCTACGCATGTACAAATCTAAGCATCCACGTACTTGGGATGAGAGTCTCCCCTATGTTCATCACAATTACAACAGGGCTCTCCATAGCTCCACCGACCATATCTCATTTCAGGTGGGGCTGGGATTCCAACCCTTGGGTCCCATTGATGTTGCACTACCTCTTACCACCACACAGACAGACTCTTCCCATGTTCAATCTAAGACCGACAAAGAAACCAGATTCATTGAGCGGATTCAGCACATCTGCCAACAGGTCTAAGAGATTTTGCAGAAATCCAATGTTAAGTATAAGTAGTGCCATGATCAACACAGTGTACCTCATCAGTTTCAGGTTGGAGACAAAGTCTGGTTACATTTGCAGAAGGAGCGTCTTACAGGGCCCCATCGGAAGCTCCACCCAATTTGCTATGGGCATTACACTATCACCAAGGTTGTGGGTAGCAATTCTTTTGAGCTCAACACTCCACCCTTCCTTGGCCTGCACCCAGTGTTCAATGTGGACCTCCTTTGGCCATATTTTCCACCATTATTGGACACCTTAGAGATTGCAGAACAACTGACACCAACATAGCTCAACCCTGACTGCATGAAACAATCATCCATTGATCATATAGTGGACACACAGGCCAAGGGCACTCACCAGCAGAGGATCCAGCTTTATTGGGTTGTTAAGGCAGGGAAGCTCCTACACCAAGGCAAGTGGCTCACCCGAGGCCAAATCCAGCAGAAGTTTCCTCACCTGATGGGGGTAATCAACAAAATGGATACCATTTCTTCCTAAGGGGGAGGATTGATCCAGTTGGATATTGGTGGCCACCCACCTATTCCAACTGGCTCCTCTTGTCCATTTTTAGTTCAACACGTTCTTTTGTACCTCTTTGTAATTGTGAGTTCTACACTTCTGGGGATGTTTGAATCCCTACACATCTTCCAGGTGGATATTGGTGGCCTTTCACCTAATCCAACTGGCTTATTTTGTATGTTTTCATGTCAGCACATCTTGTTGTACTTCCAGGGTCGTTTGGGAGCCCTAAACAATGTTTTTTTGGCTTGCCATAGTCAAACTTTAGACAAAGTCAAAGTTTGACGGCATAATGTGTAGTTCTCTTAAATACCTTTCCAATGGGCTATCACGCGCCTAAAATGGAGGTTGTATGCATAAGTTATGACCCCGAGAAGTTGAGGTACCAACTTACCCATAGGGGCCCACACGACTTTTGGCGTTTCATCTCCTAGGGTTAGGTTTTTGGATGTCTAGGGTTTTGGCATTCATGAGGAATATCAAAAAGGCCTTTGGAGCCTCATTGTAATCATTCTTCTCAAACGGATGTGCATAGCCGCCACATATCTTCTCAGAGATAACTACCACCATTCGAGCAAGTGTTTCAGTTCTGCAGTTTTACAGTTTCAGCGTATTTCATTTATTCAATAGAAGATATTGTCCACTAGATATTTGTGTTGTTCTTCATATCTTTGTGTTTATTCTATTCAGTCTGTTAATCGGTTCGTCCCGCTCCTAAATCCAGATCATTAACATTCCCAGATACTACATACATTTAAAAAATAACAATGATTACAATCCATGACACAACATCTTATTCAACATTTTGTCTAGATACATACATATTTATTTAGGAGGCATTTTTCTCGACATATGTCTTTGTCACATCAATGTGTGTTTTATTGTACCTCTACTTCTCTACTCACTCCTTTAGGTATCTCTCATGAGGGCATGTGTTGGGATACACCATGGGTGTGGTTATAGCATCTCAATAGTGGGTCGAGAACATGACAATGCAGGAAGAGTAATTAAATTTAGTAGATAGCAAGAAGGTCACTGTGGATGTGGCTATTGTCAAAATTGGATGGAATTGTGTTTGATGTTAGGGTGGGTACTATGCCCATAAAAAAATTCAAAAAGGTTTTTAAATATTTTTTTAATTACTATTTCTAATATGTAACATATTGGAATCTATATAGTATTGTCTTCGGGGTACTTAAATTTTTCTTCCATCATTTTAATATCGGAATGAACACATATACACATCCATCCATCATGTATTAGCCATGTTAGAGTAAAGAGTGGTTTTTCCATGGTGTTTTTATTTAGCATCCATGGACTTTAAAATTTATTGAACCTTTAAACTTGCAAAGTCGCACTTATTAATTGGATAGAAGCATTCTACTTTTTTGGGGGCAAGTCTCATTCACCACAACGGGTGTATTTGCATTTGAAGTCGTGGATCTCTTTTACAATCAATGACAAGATTAGTGCGGGTCCCCCTATTCTTGAAACACAAGTTAAATCAAAGGTTATGGTCGACACTAATTAAAGGCTCGCAAGGTGTTCCCCTTTCCCAATGTTTATGCATTGTCTACTCTCGGGCATACTTCCCCATATTCATTTCTCCATTGTTTATGCATTGTCTACTCTTAAGATCAATGGAGGCTGCTCTCCCCAATACAATGGTTTAAAAACCACACAAATGGGTGAATGGCAAGTGCCCTTATCATGTGGCCTCCATTCCATACAAGGAAAATTGATCTTCTCCCAATATTTGTTCATCGATCTAGGAACAATTCTATAGTCTGGGTTGTTGTGGGGAATAAAGGCCTTAGCCCTTAGAGAACACATTTCCTAACATGTATTGCCATGCGTCCTAGGAATCTAACAAATTTATCATCCATAGTAAATTAATTCAACCTTTTAAACTTAAATATTTGAACTTGAAAATATTGCAAGGAGATTTTATTTATTTAGATACCTAATAAGATACAAAAATTAATCACAACGATCCTACTATATTGGAAATTCATACAACAAACAAATTATATTGATACTAATGACTCGAATACCTTCTGGGTTATTGGAAATTCATACAACAAATAAATTAGATTGATACTAATGACTCACATACCTTCTGGGTTTGATTAAAAAACAAAATTTAACTACTTATAGAAAGTTTTGAATGTGTTTTCCCAATACGCTTGTGAATAACGGTTACCATCAAATCATAATACTTTCACTATATAGACTTATATAGACTTAGATGTCCCCTTCATTTTAGAAATTCATCTTAAATTCATATAAAAATACAACATTAATCCACTGCATATCACTATTATGGTAGAGAGACTCGATCAAGTATATAAGATTTTGAAATCTGAATGACTACTACAATTTCAAAAGTAAAAATTTCTAAGATGTAATCAAAGAAGCCAACTAATAATACACAAAACATGGAAAGTTAGTCATTCCAAAGCATCCTAGGAAGCCATATATTACATATAGGGTATTCATTCATTAGAAATTGAAAACCAAATTTATATAACAATGTTAATACATAATAATGTTGACAATGGGTTAGACTCAAGATGAAACTAAAAGCACAAGCTAGTCCTAGACAAGAGAAAGCAATAATGTTATACTAAATTTTGGAATATTGCACATGCCATAACAACAATTTCTTCTAGAAGAAAACAAATTTGGTAAAAGTATTTAACATGTGTTATTTTAAATCATTTATGCATGACAAAATGAAGTAAATATGATGCAAAACATCAAGACCTAAGAAAGAATTTGTCAAACCTTGTGTACAATCAATCCTCAAGTATCTATAAATTCTCACTTTCTCTGCAAAATATATCCTCTTTCCATTCTTACCCCCTTACTTCTATAACTTCCATTATTTTTTATACATTTGAAGGATTAAATAGCTAAGCAATTTATCACAATTAACTAAATTCAGTTACAAAATTAATCACAATGTATTTTTTCTTGACTTTGACTTGCTTGAAGTTGATTGGTGCTTCAATTCAGGTGTGGATGCAATTGCTAAGGTGGATTGATGTTATCTTAGGTGTGGAATTAAAGGTGTTGGTCTACTGAGATGAGTGAAGTTATCCTATGAATCAGGGAATTAGCTTCATTATGTTTTCCAATATTGGCCCATCTAGTTCGTGAAATCTAAAAATGGAGAAGGATTTCATCTCTATCTCAGTSATGTTGTAGTAGGATGTTTCCTTATAAGAATTATTTATGGAATATATCTTTGATAAAATAGATATAGAGGGCTCAAACATTCCCAACGCTCCCTAAAATGTGGGGTGTTTTTAGCTCTTCAACCTCCTTGGCTATTACCCTTTTAAGCTACATCCTAGCCAACAAGTCTTCCTCTAATACTAGAGCCTTATTTCATAATTAAGGGAGGTCCAATTGCACGATCTCCTTCAATATTGCAATCAATAACATAATTTTGTTCCAAGAGGCTTACACCATTGTTGTTAGGTTTTTCAAAGTGGTCTCTTTATTTTGCAATGTTGTACAATCACTATTGACTTGGGTCCCAATGGATACTTGTATAGTCAACAACCCAATTCAACATAAATTGAGATTACATATTCATATTATACATTGCATTCATTAATAAAAACACATGTTGACATTATATTATAATTGTAAAAGCATAAGAAAACACATCCCAATCAATGACAACATGGTTTATGGTGGGAAAATCCTTAGTGCAAGGAAAAACCCCACTCTTAAGAGAGTAATACTTAGATATTAACTAGTTTATTGTATTCTTGATAAGAACCTTAGATTATACAATCCACTTGTGCATAACCTTAAAATAGAGATGGCTTCATCCTTTTCTTACAACTCATAATGTACTCTATATCTTGCTCATCTACTTTCTTTTCCCATGTATAGATATTCTATTAGCTTGCTAGGTTACACAAATAAACAAACAAGCCCCTTCCTTTGTGTTTTCTTTTCTCAACATAGGGGTTACTTGATGGTGGTTGGGGATATTTTCCCCAAGACTATCCGACCCTAGAATGGTTGACATTCTCTAAGTGGTTTTTGTGTTTATGCTATCATTGGTTGTTCACCTTCGAGTGGTTACCCCTTGATTTTTTCTTATAATTCCTTGTCTTTGGAACTTC
>JASDQU010375082.1:76401-97849 GCA_032191745.1 Picea mariana | reverse complement strand
TAAGAAAGGGCTTCAGAAATTTTGGAGAGAGCCATTTTTGTAATATCAATTTTGAAATACATCGGAATATAAATCGCAAACGAGATTCTGGATCCTGCAACTTTGTAACTATGTGTCTTCTCCCTGTTTATCATACTCTATTGAATTTTTCCTTTTAATGTTATATCTAACAAGTAATCAATTTGAAGTTATATACATCATCAATTTATATTTTCAGGTTGGTTTGGATGTTAAATGGTTTGCATCTTTTCCTCTGGAATTGCTTTAGCAATTTTAAGACCTATAAAACTTTTGTTCCTTAATTCTAAACCCTTGTTAGAAACCTCGTCTTTTCTTTCATCAATGTCTTTTGAAATATAAGATTCTTTCATGATAAAAGCCTTATATTTCTCTGTAATGTTCATTTGTTGTTTATCATTCTCGAAATTGTTATAAAACCAGGAAACAACCTTGAATGTGTTTTACATTACTGTTTTAGATTTTAAAATTGTTTCCTTTAATCTTATTTCTGGAAATATGAAGTGACCAATTGATTAAAACCCTTTTATAAATAAATAAAGACTTATCCTCCAATGACTGTTCCAAGTGTTAGACAACCCAACATTGAACCTGGACTCCAAGACCAAACTAGCATCGCTTTAAACTTATTTAACACCATTTTACAGACAGCAACCAACCGGGTAGAACTAGAACAATCATGGGCTGCTATTGAACGTGACATTAGCATCCAAGAACAACAAGAAGCAAGACAAAGACAATTGAGAAACTGATTTTGCGTTAACCTTCTTAAAAATTACTATTTCTAAATCATTCCTTTAAAATCATTTACGGATGCCTTGACGGTATGTTTTATAGCCTTAAAACATTAACTCAGGAACAACATGTTGCAGGTGCAGCAATAGAAGGACAACCAGTAAGAGCTATCAAAGAAGAGGAAAAGGAGCATATACTAAAGTCTTCCCTAGTAGTAGAAGAAGAACATTCTGAGGAGTGGTTCAAAATTTTCAGCAAAGAAGCTGAACAAGAGGTAACTACAACATTGGAGTCTACAACAGAAGAGGAAGCATGTAACATGGATTTTACTGATCTGTGTGGAGAACTCGAAGCTCTGGAAAGAAGAGTGATAGTGAAAAGAATGCACATCCAACAGGATAAGTTGGAAATAGATGGAGGAGTATACCATCCCGGGGAACAGTTGGAAGAAACTAGAATTGAATTAACACCAAGGAAGTTAGCAGAAAATAATATGTTAAGGGAGATGGTTGAACAACAGTTTAGTGAGGAAACTGCATAATTGAAATCTGCAGTAGAATGACACTTTAGTATTACATGATAAGAAGATAGCATGAGAGGTCAATATAATATGTCCTTTCATCAATAGAAGGAGGAGATGCAGCAAAATAATCTACATGAAGGAAGGATTTAGTCAACAAAGCGGTTGGACAGGGTGATTGATAAAATTAGGAGGCTGATGTTGAGGTCAGTACAAGAAGTAGTTAGCAAGGAGAAGCTAAAAAAAGGAGAACCTACCATAATAGCAGGAAAGAAGAAGAAGAAGGAGAAGCAACAACAACAACAACAACAAAGCAGAGGAACATGTATACATATCCAAGAAAAAGTTTGGGATCCAGGTGGATTTCAACAAAATTGGTGACCTCATGAGCAGGAGCTCATGAATTTGTCACAACAGTGGAGTATGATGCAGGAGTATCTTTCCATCTCAATGGATGCATAAAAAAAACAACATGTCAGCATGCATTTGGAGATAAGGAGAGGCGCTGACCCTCTCATTTTTGAAATTCGAAAATGTAAAATTATGTAAATTTATGTGTAAGGGTGATAGAATGCCAAAGCCATGCCTTTGGAGAGGTGTGGATGGGTTCGTCTAAATGACCGACTGTAAGAAGGTCTAGATCCATGTTAGGTCTGGATCTTCATTTAATGTAATGAGTCATACGTTAAGGTGTCTTAACTTAGATAGTGATAGCATTTTAGGCGGTGGAGAGGATAAGCTCGAGGAGCCTTCTTATAAAAAGAAAGGAGAGACCAAAGTTAGGGGTTAGAGAGGGTAGAGAAGAGAAGGAAGTGTTAGAATAGTGATAGAGTAGCGAGAGGAAGAAAAGGAACCGAGACTCCGTGATAGTCCAGTTTTGTACATAGTTGTAAACATACACTTTTATTAATACAAAACAATAGTTTTTCCTGCACATGAGTTGTCTGAGTGTATTTATGCAATTGAATGAATAATATCTGTGTATGTTCATCTATGTTGTATATGTATGTTAGATTTCATCTACAGGGATAGACATAATTTATTGTCTGTGAATTCTTTTGAATTCAGTCTGGGTTTTTTGTGGCTAAATGCAAGGAGTTGCATGACAGAGCGATGAAGACTCTGTGAGCCAGTGAAAACAATGCACATTTGAGTTCTGTGTTGAATTCAGGAAAGAACGTGCTAGGAGGGAACACTAGAAGAATTATAAATTCAAGAAGGAACCTCAAGGTTGCTAAATATTTTAGAGGAGAAGTTGTGTAGAGAAAGCACAGAGAAACATAACTATTGAAGATTCTTTAGAGCTTTGCCAGGTGGGCATAAAGCAAGTGCAAGGAGTGCACGAAAGAACTCTATTTCAAGTTCAGTGAGAAGAGAAGTGTCAGAGGAGAAGACACTTGCAGAGTTGTTGAATACTCCTAAGGAAGACCTGTGCAAGGAGTGCACCAGGCCAACACTCGGATGAAGTGTTGAAAGACAACCAGTTGAAGGCTAGTCAAAGCGCAAGGAGTGCATGTGAAGAAGTATTTTTTGACTTAAATCTCAGAAGAGACAGAGAGTAATTTTCATATGTAGAGTGTGCATATCGAGTGCAAGGAGTGTGTGTAGAAACAAACTTGTGTTAAAGTTTGAAATCTTAGGCGGTTGAGCACAGCGTATGCCAGGAGTGTGCCAGAAAGTATTTTGAAAAAGACACATAGTGAAAGTTTGTGCTAGGGATGAGATTTAAGTTTCATTTACCATAAGCTCAGGAGGATTAGTGGTTTTAAGTATCGAGAGGAAACACTTAGAAAGTTTCTAAGTTTTTAAGAGTTGAAGCGTTCAAAGGTGAAGTGCAAAAAATTGAAGTTCGAAGAAAGAACAAGTACAGAGGACTGAGTGGGAGAAATCCTTCAGAAAAGAAGTTTGAAGATTGGAAAAGATCGAGGGTCAAGATCCATTGAGAAAGAGCTGAAATATTTCAATCCGTTAGATATCAGAGAAGCAACGCACCGGTTATCCGCAAGGATTTATCAGAATTTCGCAAACCAAAAGATTTGAAAGAAGCAGAGTGAAATTCGCGAAACCTTGAAATGTGAAATCCCGAAATTATCAGGACCGTCCATTGAAAGGGGACACATGGTGAGAGATCAACATTTCAATAACTCACAGAGTTGAAAGGTCAATGGGTGGAGTCATGAGAATTCATGAAATAAAAAATAGCGAAATGATCATGGTCGCTCATTGAGGTAGGACATGTGGTGACATATCAACGTTTTGCTGATTCGTGAATTGGGAAGTTGGAGGTAAGATTTGTGAAAACTCATGAAACACAAAATCACGACTTGATCACAGTCGTTGGCTCAAGAGCTATTATGGACCATTGATTTGATCCGAATATTTTGAAATTTCGGGACTCAGGAGATTGAAGGACGAAGAGTCGATTGACTCATATAGCCGATATGCGAAATCGCGACGCACCTTTTCGAATATGCGTGCGGTAATAAGGTGTGCTCATGTGGAGAAGACTTGTGCTTAGCACTTGTGCATGCGAGTGGAGTTTTGAAAAGACCTGTGGAATGTTTCTTAAATGTTCCAGCAGGGAATCGAAGACTGTTTTAGTTCATTCTTGAGAAGATCTTATGACTGGGAGATCACGCAGCCCTTGGAGAGAAGGGGGTTCTGCACCAAGTGGTATCAGAGCTCAGATTTTTAATTTTTGTAGCAGAGGGTAGATAAAGAGAATACTCTGATACCATTAAGTGATATCAGAGCTTAATTTCATATGTAGATTTCAGACGAAAGAGAAAGAGGATAAAGACAAAATTTTTTTTGCAGATGGGAGACAAAGGTGAGACATATGAAAAGAACGCAGGGTACTGATGTTCTGTGAGAAAGTTGTTGCATGCACACAAAAACAACAAAAAATTAAACAACTAGGTGAGTTGTAAGAGAAGATGGAGATGCTCTCAGTTGCAGAGTAACTAGTAGACTTGCAAGGAGGGTAGGTAGTAGAAGGTAAAGATGGATACTGAAGGCCATAAGCGAGGTCGAGGAGAATACCACCAACAAAAAACCAAATTTGAGATAGATAAAGAACTCATAGAAATAAGAGAAAATATGGAGAGTCTAGCATTAAAGATGCAACATGATGCAAAGGTACATTGGATGTATGAATGAACTTTAAAGAGGAAAGTAGAATGGCCTGTCCAGAAGTTGATGGCCAGGAGGGAACAAGAAATGTTGAGAAGGTGGCTGAGGCATGCTGAAAACCTCAGTAACACGGGAAGGAAAGTGATTTACATCTGTGAACCAGAAGTTGGAAAAATCCTCAGTGATGATGAGGAGAAGAGATTAGATATGGATCTCATAAACTGCCAGGTGGACAATGATGGAATTTCAGATTTCTAGGTGGGCAATAAGATGAGATCAGTTGGAGATCTCATAGACTGCTAGAATAGTAGAAGAGAAAGTTCAGATTTCTAGGTGGGAAATAAGATGAGATCACTTGGAGGTCTCATAGACTGCCAAGAGAGCAGAAGAGAAAGTTCAGATTGCCAGGTTGGCAATGATATGGGATCATTGGAGGATCTCATAGACTGCTAGGAGAGAAGGGAAGAAATTCCAGATAGCTAGGTGGGAAAGGGAGAGGAGATGAGACTATCTGATAGTCTCATGAACTTAGAGGTGAGTTTGGATCAACAAAAAATGCTAACAGGGGAGGATCAGAGGAGGAGTATTCTAATAAATGGGGGAATTCATATATTCCTTCCAAACAATCAAGTTGAGGCTAGAGCATGTGTTGCAGGTGAAACAACAAAAGGATAACCAGTAAGAACTATCAACGAAGAGGAAAAGGAGCATATACTAAAGTCTTCCCCAGTAGTAGAAGAAGAACATTCTGAGGAGTGGTTCAAAATTTTCAGCCAGGAAGCTGAACAGGAGGTAACTGCAACATTGGAGTCTGCAGCAAAAGAGGAAGCATGCAACATGTATTTTACTGATCTGTGTGGAGAACTCGAAGCTCTAGAAAGAAGAGTGATAGTGAAAAGCATGCACATCCAACAAGCTAAGTTGGAAATAGATGGAGGAGTATACCAGCCTGGGGAGCAGTTGGAAGAAACTAGAATTGAATCAGCACCAAGGAAGTTGGCAGAAAATAATATGTTAAGGGAGATGGTTGAACAACAGTTTAGTGAGGAAACTGCATAACTGAAATATGCAACAGAATGACACTTTAGTATTACAGGATAAGAAGATAGCATGAGAGGTCAATATAATATGTCCTTTCATCAATAGAAGGAGGAGATGCAGCAAAATAATCTACATGAAGGAAGGATTTAGTCAACAGAGCGGTTGGACAAGGTGATTGATAAAATTAGGAGGCTGATGTTGAGGTCAACACAAGAAGTAGTTAGCAAGGAGAAGCTAAAAAAAGGAGAACCTGCCATAATAGCAGGAAAGAAGAAGAAGAAGGAGAAGCAACAACAACAACAACAACAAAGCAGAGGAACATGTAGACATATCCAAGAAAAAGTTTGGGATCCAGGTGGATTTCAGCAAAATTGGTGACCTCATGAGCAGGATCTCATGAATTTGTCACAACAGTGGAGTATGATGTAGGAGTATCTTTCCAGCTCAATGGATGCATCAAAAAAACAACACGTCAGCATGCATTTGGAGATAAGGAGAGGCGCTGACCCTCTCATTTTTGAAATTTGAAAATGTAAAATTATGTAAATTTATGTGTAAGGTTGATAGAATGCCAAAGCCATGCCTTTGGAGAGGTGTGGATGGGTTCGTCTAAATGACCGACTGTAAGAAGGTCTAGATCCATGTCAGGTTTGGATCTTCATTTAATGTAATGAGTCATACGTTAAGGTGTATTAACTTAGATAGTGATAGCATTTTAGGTGGTGGAGAGGATAAGCTCGAGGAGCCTTCTTATAAAAAGAAAGGAGAGACCAAAGTTAGGGGTTAGAGAGAGTAGAGAAGAGAAGGAAGTGTTAGAATAGTGATAGAGTAGCGAGAGGAAGAAAAGGAACTGAGACTCCGTAATAGTCCAGTTATGTACACAGTTGTAAACATACACTTTTATTAATACAAAACAATAGTTTTTCCTGCACATGAGTTGTCTGAGTGTATTTATGCAATTGAATGAATAATATCTGTGTATGTTCATCTATGTTGTATATGTATGTTAGATTTCATCTGCAGGGATAGACATAATTTACTGTCTATGAATTCTTTTGAATTTAGTATGGGTTCTTTGTGGCTAAATGCAAGGAGTTGCATGACAGAGCAATGAAGACTCTGTGAGCCAGTGAAAAGAATGCACATTTGAGTTCTGTGTTGAATTCAAGAAAGAACGTGCTAGGAGGGCACACTAGAAGAATTATAAATTCAAGAAGGAACCTCAAGGTTGCTAAATATTTTAGAGAAGAAGTTGTGTAGAGAAATCACAGAGGAACATAATTGTTGAAGATTCTTTAGAGCTTTCCCAGGTGGGCATAAAGAAAGTGCAAGGAGTGCACAGAAGAAATCTATTTCGAGTTTAGTGAGAAGAGAAGTGTCATAGGAGAAGACACTTGCAAAGTTGTTGAATACTCCTAAGGAAGACCTGTGCAAGGAGTGCACCGGGCCAACACTCGGATGAAGTGTTGAAAGACAACCAGTTGAAGGCTAGTCAAAGCGCAAGGAGTGCATGTGAAGAAGTCTTTTTTGACTTAAATATCAGAAGAGATAGAGAGGAATTTTCGTATGCAGAGTGTGAATATTGAGTGCAAGGAGTGCGTGTAGAAACAAACTTGTGTTAAAGTTTGAGATCTCAGGAGGTTGAGCGCAGAGTATGTCAGGAGTGTGCCAGGAAGTATTTTGAAAAAGACACATAGTGAAAGTTTGTGCTAGGGATGAGATTTAAGTTTCATTTACCATAAGCTTAGGAGGATTAGTCGTTTTAAGTCTCGATATGAAACACTTAGAAAAGTTTCTATTTTTAAGAGTTGAAGCGTTCAAAGGTGAAGTGCAAAAAATTGAAATTCGAAGAAAGAACAAGTACAAAGGACTGAGTGAGAGAAATCCTTCAGACAAGAAGTTTGAATATTGGAGAAGATTGATGGTCAAGATCCATTCAGAAAGAGCCGAAATATTTCAAGTCATTAGATATTGGAGAAGCAGCGCACCGGTTAGCCGTGAGGATTTATTGGAATTTCGCAAACCAGAAGATTTGAAAGATGCAGAATGAAATTCGTGAAACCTCGAAACACAAAATCCCGAAATCATCAGGACCGTCCATTGAAAGGTGACACATGGAGAGAGATCAACATTTCACTGACTCGTGGAGTTGAAAGGTCAAAGGGTGGAGTCATGAGAATTCGTGAAATCAAAAATCATGAAATGATCGTGGTCATTCATTGAGGTAGGACATGTGGTGACAAATCAATGTTTCTCTGATTCGTGAATTGGGAAGTTGGAGGTAGGAGTTGCGAAAACTTGCGAAACGCGAAATCATAACTTGATCACAGTCGTTGTCTGGAGAGATATTGTGGACCGTTGATTTTATCTAAATATTTCACAATCTCGGGGCTTAGGAGTTTGAAGGATGGAGAGTCGATTGACTCATATAGCCGATACGCGAAATCGCGATGCACCTTTTCATATAAGCGTGTTGTCATAAGGTGTGGTCACATGGAGAAGACTTGCACTTAGCACTTGTGCACGTGAGTGGAGTTTTGTAAAGAACCATGGATTGTTTCTTAAAGGTTCCAACAGGGAATCGAAGATTGTTTTATTTCAGAATTGAGAAGATCCTAAGACTGGGAGGTTGCACATCCCTTCGAGAGAAGGGGTTTCTACACCATTCAACATCAGGTTGAGGTAAATACCTCATGCTGATTATTATGTTGTTGTTGTTCATTATTATCATTATTATGCTGTTGTTGTTCATTTTTATACTGAACATTATTATTATGTTGAACATTTCTAGTATGTTGAATAATAAATAAAGGAGTAAATAAGATAGAATTTTTGTATTTATATTTATGTTTTATGAGGATCTGTATGCACAGGCCTTACAAAATGAGAGTGAAGATATAATAAATAAATGTGCAGAGATATCTCGGATATCCAATATTATAAAAAAAATGTATTAGATATGCAACCATAAAAACATATATACAAAAATACCCAATTTTCTATTAATGAGCAAAAATGTACAAAGACTGTAAAATACAGAGTGCAAAAAGACTCGCTAGAATGATGGCAACTTATCTCGGAGAAGAGATGTGATGGCTACTCGCATCTGTGAGAAGAAGATTTTTTATAATGAGGCTCCAAAGGCATTTTTATCATAAATAAAATCCAAAACCCTAACCCTGGAAGATGAAAAGCCAACAGTTTTGTGGACCCCATTTTGGGTAGTTTGGTGTATCAACTTCCCGAGGGCGTAACTTTGGCATACGATCTCTGTTTGGGGCGCATGATAGCTTGTTGGAAAGGTATCATAGAGGAGATTCATTTTGGGGGCTCAATTAGAGCCGTTGGATATTATTGAGAAGATAAATCCATAAAAACCTTCATTTAGGCTGTTAAAATGACCCTGGAAGTTAAAAACTACTAAAAATAGTAAATTGCCAAAATTGCCAAAAAATTGTTTTGAGCGAGTTGGAAAAGGTGGGTGACCACCGATATCCACCTAGATCAATCCTCCCTCCTTAGGAAGCAATGGTATCCATTCCGTTGAGTTCCCAGAGGAGAGGGAAAATAGTTTGTTGAATCTACATCTTGATGAGTTGCTTGCCTTGTTGGAGAAGTTGCATTGCTTAGCTTTTTGAAGGTTTTCATGAACCTGCGGCTGGAAGGGTTGGAAATTTTTAACCATTCTGGCTACATGACATGTCTGTGTGCAGAAGGAATCTTTGCACTTTGCTGCAATCTTGTCGACCTGCTTCTGTTGGATAGAAGGTGCTTGGGCCAAGGCTGTGGTGGTTGCAGTATCCTTCTGTTCACCTTTTGAACAGATTGTGAAGAAGATAAATTTTGTAGTATGAGATACTACCTTGCAAAACTATTTAGTTGGGACAATAGTCATAACCACCTCTAGTATCTTGTAGAGATGACCCCCCAAAATAAAAACGACATTACGGGGTCGAGACTCATAGATAGCATGGCGCTTCCACATATATGGTTGGCCCAAGAGAGCATCACAGACATCTAGGAGGGAAAATCACATAATACCTCATCCTTGATGAGATGGATTCCATATGACAATCGACAATGTTTGTTGACACAAAGATCTCGTCCCTGGCGAAGCCACCCAATGTTGTATGGTTGTGGGTGTGGTGTTGTCGACAATCCCAACTGTTTGATGACCTCTTCTGAGATGAAGTTCTTTTGGCTTTCTCTATCAACAATAAAATGCAACAAGGTCTCCTTCACCCACATCTATGAATGAAAAATACATTCCCCCTCTTCAGGATTTGTTAGTTCTTTTGGTTGAATTGATGCGGTCGCGAAAATAGTAGTGGGGTCTACGTCAATGATTTGTCTTCTGTTAGTATTTTCTAGATTATATTCTGAATCAATGTTTGGCTCCTTGTCTTTTATTTCGGCCACCAATGACTGTTTTGAGTGAAATTCATCGGTGTTGTGCCAGGGGATTTTATGGAAATTGCACCATTTTCCAGTGTCCTTCATCGTCTTTCCATGACCCTTATTTTCCTATGTCTTGGACTAGTTTTTGGGAGTTTCTTTGTTAGGGTCGTCTTTATCATACTTTGGTTGTTGTGGATTTGTAGACCCGAACTCTCATTTGTTTTGGTGCTTAAATTTCTTCTCTATTTTAACAACATATCAATAAGAAGCACTGAGTGATGAGATGTCTAGAAAATCCATTTTAGTTTGGATGTATTTGTGTAGAGCCCCACGGTATTTCAGAACCAAATGTCATTCAGAGTCTTTGATACCCAGCTTGGTGCACAAGGTATGGAAGGCATTGGTGAACTTCAAAACTTCTTGGCCCCTCTCTTGCCATAGTGTGGTCCATCTCATATACTGGTCCTCATAGTTTCCAACAAGGTAATAATTTTCCTTTACCACGTCCACAAAAAAACCCCAAGTGGGATTGGCCCCATATATTCCAGAATCTTTTGTGGAAATTTTCTCCCAATAAGTTTCCCACCAATGTTTGACATGGGGGAGATCTTTAAGGAGTGTGGAGGTGATCTTTTTCTTGTTGGAAAATTGGTGAACATATAAATAACCTTCTAGCAGATTTAACCATTTGTCTAGGGAATACAGGAATATCAAAATTAACCTGTACCTTGAAAGGAGAGGTGCTTCCAAAGTGGTTGTTTGAAGAAGATGCGCTTGTTTCTATCGGAAGACATTGAAGGATGTGGGAAAAATTCTCCATCATTTCGTCCCTCTGTCGTGTGAGTGCTTTCTCAAGCAACAAATTGATAAAATCATCTACTCTGTCATTTTTCTTTTCTTTCGCTATGGAGGGTTTCTCAGGCATTCGAGAGAAATTGTATTCAAAAGAGACAAGCTCAAGACCCAACTTTTTATACTCAAACCTTGTCAAGGACATGTACTAAAAAATAAATGATCAAGAGCAACCCGCTCTGATACCATTGATCCGGATTATTTTTGGCATGAAATGAGAGCGGAGATATAATAAAGAAATGTATAGAGATATATCGGATATCCAATATTACAACATAAATGTATCAGATATGCAACCGTAAACAGATATATATAGTAATACACAATTTTCTATTAATGAGCGAAAATCTACAAAGACTATAAAATACAGAGTGCAAAAAGACTCGCTAGAATGGTGGCAACTTATCTTTGAGAAGAGATGTGACGGATACTCGCATCCATGAGAAGATGTTTTTTTACAATGAGGCTCCAAAGGCCTTTTTATCATAAATAAAATCCAAAACCCTATCCCAGGAAGATGAAAAGCCAACAGTTTTGTGGACCCCGTTTTGGGTAGTTTGGTGTATCAACTTCCTGGGGGCATAACTTTGGCATACGATCTCCATTTGGGGCACAAAATATCTTGTTGGAAAGGTATCATTGAGGAGATTCATTTTTGTGGCTCAATTAGAGCCTTTGGTTATTATTGAGAAGCTCGATCCTGAAAAACCTTCATTTAGGCCCTTAAAATGGCCCCCAAAAGTTAAAAAGCTGCTAAAAATAGTAAATTGCCAAAATTGCCAGAAAACAGTTTTAAGCGAGTTGGTAAAGGTGGGTGGCCACCGATAACCACCTGAACCACACAAGTACATACAAATATTGATGGATTTCTTGTACATATCTCACTAGGAATTGTTTATCGATATGTTGTCAAAATTGAGAAGAAATTTAAGCAAAGGAATAAGTGGGAGTTTGGGTCTACAAATCCACTATAACATAAGCATGGTAAAGGTGTCCCTAACTCATAGAAAAAAGGAAAAGGAAAGGATATCCAACCTCAATACAACCAACCGAATCCACAAGTAAATAAGGGTAACGGGAAGTCAAAGAAGGACACTAGAAAGTGGTGTGAGTTCCAAAACATTCTTTGGCACAACACTGATGAATATTGCTCGAAATAATCATTGTTGTCCAAGATAAAAGAAAAAGAATCGAACTCTATCTCAAAATATTATTTGAATCAAGATAATGGAAATAATATCATTAAAGAATAACTAGTGCTACCATTGCAACCACAAATATATAACCAGAAGAGTCAAAGGATATTGAGGGAGAATGCATCTTCCATTCACAGATGTGGGTGAAGGGGACTCCACTACATTTAATTCTTGACAGAAATAGCCAAAAGAACTTGATCTCAGCTGAATTCATCAATATATTGAAGATAATGACAACACCACACCCCAAACCATACACCATTGGTTGGTTGAGCCAAAGATGAGATATCTATGTCATCCAACAATGCTGCCTGTCCCAAGTAATCAAGCCCTTCAAAGATGAGGTACTATGTGACGTTTCCCAACTTGAATTTGGTGATGTTCTTTCAAGATATCCCTATATGTGGAAATATCATGATGTTTATGAGTATGGCCTCACAGTGTCATTGTTAATTTTGGAGTCTAGATCTATAGGGTGCCAGAGGTAGTTCCAAATAATATAATTTCCTTGATCTTGGAAAAGTAGTGTCGAAAGGTAGTCTCTTGGAAAGGAAAATTTTTCCTCTTCATGGTTCAGCTGAAAGGTGAATGAATGGTCACTATGGCCACCATCACCTCAGTCGTGGGCCTCTCTACACATCAAAAGTAGGTGGAAAATATTGTGGAGGAATACAAATATATATTCGCTTCACTTGTAGGAGTGCCCCTACACTGTCAAGTAAAGAATTCAATTGACTTGCTACCTGGTGCTCCTTTAGCTAATTTTCCAATATACATACTCTCTCTTTCAAAGAATGAGGAAATAAAATTTCAAATTCATGAGCTTATCCAAAAGGGAAACATTCTATCAAGCTCCTCACCTTGTGGAAGCCCAATTGAATTAGTGCATGAGAAGGAAAGGACATGGTGACTTAGTATTGATTATATATACTTGAATAAAATTAGTGTCAATAACCGATACTCGATCCCCCATAATTATGATCTTCTTGATCAACTTAAGGGTTCCAAGTTCTTTATTAAGATTGATATGAATTAGGGCTATCACCGGGTCTCAATTGAACAAACAATATATGGAAGACCACTTTAAAGTATAAATAAGATGTTTTTGAGTGGTTGGTCATGCCTTTTGGCTTAACTAATGCTCTAACAGAATTCACAACGATGATGGATGATATCTTGCAGCCATTCACAAGCTCTTTTGTGGTTGTATATTTGGATGACAACCTCATCTTTAGTAGAACTTGGTTAGATAATTTGTAGCACATTTACATATCATGAGCAGCCTATGGAAACACAAATTATATGCCAATATGGATAAATTCTCATTTGGCATGCAAAGAATTTGGTATCTATGATGCATTGTGGATGAACATGGGGTGCATATGGAACCAACCAACATCCAATTCATTACCAATTGGTCAGCCTTAATGAATCTAACAGAGATCCATATCTTCTTGGTCCTTTCTAAGTTATACTATAGGTTTGTGTTGGTGTTCTCTCATATCGCTTGGCCATTAAACCAAGTGACCAAATGTGGAGCTAAAGCTAAGTTTGCCTAGTCCAAGTCACAACAAGAATCATTTAAGGATTTGAAAGTTGCCTCTTCTTGCCACCAACCCTCACTCTGCCAGACTTGCAACAACTATTCAAGATTGAGGAAGATGAATTTGACTATGCTATTAGTGGAGTCCTCACTTGACATGGACATCCAATGGCCTATCACATTCTCACACTCTCTAATATTGTTCGCAAGTATCCCACCTATGACAAGGAGATGTACTCCATTATGCAAGAATGTCGACAATGGAAGCATTATATTCTAGGAAAGGAAATGATCATCCAAATTGATCACAAGCTCCTACAATTCATGCAAATATAGGTCAAGTTACAAAATGAATTCCATTAGAAGTGGTCCACATACTTGCAACAATTCCATTTGAACATTAAGTACAAGAAGTCAAGTGAAAACCATTTTTGTAGACTATCTCAAGTGACCCCTAGTTGTGGTGCTAACCCCAGTTCTTAACTCTTGTGGGCATGAGACCTTCTAGTGTCCCCAATTATATGGCAGCGACCCTGAATTTTGTGCTACGTATAAAAAATTGGGCGTAGGAAAACAAGTTCTAAACTTTCACCTCCAAGATGCTCATTTTTTATATCTAGGCCATATTTATGTGCCTTCAAGTGAGCATGAAAATTTAGTTTGGGAGGCACATTACAGTCAGGTGGTAGGGCACTTTGATGTGGAGAGGATAGTATAAGTACTTCAAAAGTATTTATGTTAGCCAAAAATCCCTTAGTACATCAATGGGTATATCAAATTGTGCACTTCATGTGCCATCGCTAAACATGCCATTGAAAAGAAGGGGTTGTACACTCCTCAACCTACTCTAGACAAGCCCTAGGATTTAGTCTTCATGGATTACATGTCAATTGTTTCCTCCACCGAGCATGGTAACAATTGTGTATTTTTGGTTGTTGATCATTTCTCTAAGAAGGCCATTTTGGCACCATGCAAGAAGAGTATCACAATAAAATAGATTGCTAAGCTCTTCTTTGAGCATGTTTGGGTTCATTTTGGTTGGTTGATTACAAATCATTTTTTATTTGATGTTTAGGGAGAAAACATGGACCAAAAACCATCTGGAAAGAGTGGAAATATTCCTAGATATCTATCTTGGTGAAATAATCTTAATATGCACTAATTGAAAATTTTGGAGAAAGGGTATTGTTACTACTCAAACTCTCGTCAAGGGGAAGTCGCACCCTGCAAAGGAGAGCTTAGGAAAATGGACAGGAAATCCTCCCACTGCCACCTTAATAAATTTGCCTCTACTCCTTTAGGTTAGAGCTTCTAACCTAAGGAGGTTTTTCCTAAATGGTCAAACTGGGTCCTATTGTCGCAATTAGGATGGGTGAGGACAAGGACTAGGTTGACTATGGTTGACTTCTCTAAAGGATAGCTCAATGCAAACAAACTAAAGAAAAAAATAATGCCCAAGATTACATTCAATAACACCAACATATCACATCAATGCATCATTTTTCTTCATTTACCAATTACTGTGAAAAACACATGTGTTCATTCATAAAGCATATTCATGAGACTTATCATTAAATTAACCATTAATCATCATTCGTTACCATGAACTAATAACTAGTAACTTGCAATATAATATTTCTAAGAGCATGTGTATCATAAAATCATATCCATAAGTGCAACAACAAATTCATAGGTATCATAAATGGATGGTCATTGCCAACATATTTAGAAGAATATTGTGGCTAATCAGATTGCATAGAACAATATGTATTTAATCAGATTGCATAGAACAATATGTATTTCACAAATTGGGTCATTGATGTGGTAAACTTAATGTAACCAATAATTTAGCAATCTTAGGACAATTTTAAAKCTATGATCACAGAATATGGGTAAGGAATGTATCACCAAACATATTCATGAATTATGTCATCAACCTATGTGTTTACTTGCCACAAAAAGTAATCCAATCATAAACAAAACTTACATACAACACAATTTATAGTTCAAACCCTAACTATAACTAGTAATGGCCTCCCAACCAACAGATAATGAGGAAAGATACATATAGGAACTAGGTCATTGGAGGAGGGTGATGTAGGGAACAAAAATGGTTAGCCAACTTAGAAAAAACATAATCAAATGATGCACTGAGGTGATAGCCACAACACCAAACTTTGCCTCTGTATATTCTACATAAAATGGTAGTGATAACTAGGCTAATGCTCAATAAAGAATAGGTAACAACATAGGGAAATATTAGGTCATTGGAGAAAACTTGGGGATAGATTGACAGTAGAGACATTCTGGAACAATATGGAGAAAACAAAAGTTTCAACTTCCATTGAGAATGGGAGAATAACCTCATATTTGACCTCTATAAACCCTGAAAATTTAACTCAGATTACAGATCGACTCAAGAGGGTTTCTAGGGATGCAACATATGGTAAATTAGACTTGCATAAAAAAAGAGAAACCTTAGTGTTTGACACTCTAAATAAACAGATCAAGGAGATACCAAAAAACCGTCAAAACTATTTAGGAATGAGAAGATGAAAAATCGACCAACTGCAAAATCTCATGTAAGGATATGCAATATAGATAAAAAAAAAAATACAAAAGAACCTGAATTTAATTTTTTAGGTTTTAGATGGTTGAAGCTAATAAGAAATGAGTTCCTTAGAGGGCCTTTGGGGTCACCACTTCGCCTTTATGTGAAGCCTAGGGTTTATGATGAATTAGTGTTGAAAGGCATAGTAAGGATTGCCCCTCAAGCGCTAATTAGGGATCGAAGTTTCTCTTAAGGTTTTAAGGGAGGATTGGTCCATGAGGAGACTTTCCTAGTACTATACAAGGTGAACTTAAAGGCTAGCAAAGAAAAATGTTAGCACCACTAGAAACCCTTCCTTAATGCATGAACAAGGAACTTTAATGATCAAAGGGGGGGTTGAGAGAACTTACCTTCAAGAAACCCTTCCAAGTGGAGCATTGTGTGCTTCTTTGGCCTTGTAGTAGCCTCTAAGAAAATTTATCTAACCATTGAAAAAGTACTAGACAATTACAAGAACATGATTAGATACTCAATAAACTCAATAGCCAAGTTTCTCATTAATCTCCAAGGATTTGAAATGGAGGAAGACTTCTCCTTTAATATGTGAGAAGCCTCCTCAAATACAATACAAGACCATGTGCTAACTCAAAAACCATGAGCTCCAAAACCACTATCCTGATAAAACCATGGGTAGAATACAAAATAATAAAATACATATCGTTAATAAGCTCATAAAGTGAGACATCCCTCTAGAAAGTGTCAAAATACAATGTGATATCCAAATGTGTGAAAACAATAGAGGCCAATAAAGGTGTTCCCCTCAAAAAATGATGGAAATGTCTAGGAGACGGTCTAAAAGCAATTCAAATGGTCCAATTTCCACATAGCTAGCCTCCTTGATGCAAGGAATGGTCCAAAGGTGGAAGAATGTCCTCAACATGGATGATGTCATCTCCAAGTGTGTGAGTCATCCATGCATAAAAATACTCCCATGTAGTACATGTGGGCTCATGAAGGTTGACGCTCCTCAAGTAATGGTCTAGTAAGGGTTCCACATCATCAAGGAACATAAGTCATCATGTTTAGTCATCTTCGTAATGTGAAATCCCTCTCTCCAATGCATTAATTACACCCATGTGTGGAACAAAGGGAATAAATAATGAATGAGAATTTAATGAAATGTCCAACTGAGTAAGGACGATGCATATAAATGATCCATGTGGAATGTGTGATGACATGGAATCCCCATCATGGCCCAATGCACTGTCATGGATCCCAATTCAGTAACATGTATCTTGATGTGGTACACAGATCCAAAGGAAAATATCACTAATCCCAATATATCTAGATATGGCCATATAAGAGTACACATATCCTAATGAAACATCATGGATCCCAAGGCATGGAACACGTATCCCAATGCACAATACCCACCTGAAGTGATAGATCTATCTTTTTAGTGAACCATTAATAGGTATCACCTAGTGACATCCTTTAGCAAATCATCACAAAAGGGGGTTTGTTTTAGTACTTTCCTAAGTCTCACCACGGGGAACAATATTAACCCTTATACATGCATCAAATCCTAAGACATCCCATATTTCTTAAGTACCTAGGTGGAATATAGGCAATAATGATTATTAATGATGAAGGGGAAGGGGGAATGGGTTCATGTGATGACCCTCAAAGTTTTATACATGCACAATGTTGTTCGCTCCACAAAAACCCACTAAAATTCTCTATCTTAGAGGATTTCAGTGGGTACCTACCTGTTAAAAATTTAAGCAAGCGGTTTATCACTACTAACTTGACTAGGTATTCATACATAAAACTACTCTTCTATTTACAATCTTCGAAGATTACCCAAGGAATTTTGAGTGGCAGAAAGATTTTCATATTTTTATTACTCACCCACTACCTCTCCATCCATTGAAGAAACCTTAAGCCCATTTCAGGAAGCTCCTCCATGATTGCGCATGTGCACTCTAGCCATATGATCATTACTCCAGAGTTGTCAGGTCTCCTTCGTTGGACTTACCCTATTCCATATCTTCCAAAGACATATTCTGACTAACCTCTAGAAACAATATTGTCAGGAGTTCATATTGGGAGGTATTTCATCTAACGAGCATGTTTCCTCCCGACCGTATATGTCGAAGACAATGCCTTCCTCTTTGTACACAAGTTGTCTATGCTACCACGAGGCCTTTACTTTATGCTTACATGTTGAGAGGTGATTATTCTAGAGGACTTCAATGAGCCTATTAAAACAATGTGTATAATGGTGAGTCCCTCACCAAACCGTAGACCTTATGCTATGTGTGATACTCTTTTTGGTGTGCACTTTTAGATAAATCATCGTCAGAACATTCAATGATATATTGCACTAGCATCCTTCAATAGCTCCTTCCCAATGAACATGGCCCGATAGTACGTAGGAAATCCCCTACATCGGAATAAATATTAGAGGGTACCCATTGCCTCTCTTGATTCCCACCCTCCGATAGACTCTTTTGATGATACTGTCAAACTGCACACTTTTCGAGGTTTCCCCCTCAAAACTACTCCTTCCTATCTGACGGCTTGACCTGATGGTCAAATCTAAAAGTTACAAATCAAAAGGTTAAATTAAAAGGGCCATACATGTTAAATACACGCAAGAGTGAATGCGCTACCATCATCCATTTGACACACTTCTCGAGATAGAATCAAATATTACAAAGGGATCATCGTTGGAAGATCCCAAGACCTTCAAACACTTCAGAACAAATTCTTCTGATGAAAGAACTATCGGAAAGGCCATTCACACTAACCTCCAATCCCATCTCTCTGATGACATTCTTACGGTACCACGAAGAAAGATCACCAAAGGAATAAATGGAAGTTGTACGAATCTAACCCAACGAAAGCTAAAACATGCTAAACACTAATTACATATGGTTTGGGGGAAAAGGTAAAGAATAAAACTTTTTTTAACCTTAATAGGTCCAATGTTCACCTCTAAGAAACCCGTGAAAGTGTAATTGCTTATATTGTGACAACATAATGGCTTCAAATACCTCTGAAATCTCAGAATGGTTAGGTATGTGTATTGTATGATCTAAATTAAATGTTATCAGTGATTGATTATATGGAAATTTGACTATAATATTATTTGTAACAACAACTCAAGGAAAACAAGATGTCTCGTGTGCAAACCAGAAAGGAAAAGAACATAGTGTTTAGTGTACCTTCCCTTATTAACAATCCAGACCCGATCCAATTCCCATAAACTAATTTCTTCGATGGAAGGGAACATTGTCCAAGGTACGATGAAATATATCCCGTCTTCCACAATGAATACCTCCCATTTGATGACAAAGAAATTGATGCATACCATAATATCAATAAAAGTGGCATTCATACTCTCACAACATGTCCTATGTTGTTCCCATACAATGACATTGCATGGTGGTGTTTTAAACACCTTGAAAAGGGTACAACCACCATTATCAATGAATCCAAAACTATTATTGCTTATTTGAATCCTTAAGACATAAGGATCAGGTATCAAACCCCATAGCCTACCATGTCATTGAACAAGTCATTTCTGGAGAATTATGGGATAGAAAATGAAGATTTTGGAGAATTAATGGAAGACTGGTACAATGATGCACTAACACATGTCAAGAAAGGGGAAAGATATATGCCAGCCCAATACCTAAAATAACCCTACAAGCTATTGAATACCATGATTTGCAGGTTGTATAGTGAGGAAACCAACACACATTTTAGGATGGAATGGTTTCCGATGGAATATACTGTAGTGAAGACATGACAAGTGTTCAACTTGAAGAATATCCTAGCTTTCAACATATTCAAAATAGCTAAAGAGGCACTAGGTATGGAAAAACATGGCTTTTATATGTCATCTTATTTCATTGATATGATTTTCTCTATCATTCATTTCCCTTCTTTTGAATGGACTTGAACTCTGAGGCAACCCCCGATTCACATTTACTCCTCGGAGCCATGGGATGTAAATTACAAGGAACATTTTTATGGAATATTTATTTCTTATCCCCTCTGTACAAGGTGATTTTTGGTATTTTCCCTCATAAGATATCAGAAGGAGCTATAAAATCCCTGAAAGAAATTTGAGATTGGTATGTTAAGAAGTATTGCACCTATATGAAAATTTATGGAAGTTTTGGGCCACCACACCTCTTACCCAAATATGTGTCTCACAAGTTGTTGGCTTGAGAAGTTGGATACCAGATAGTAGAAAAAGGGATCACAACACACCTATTGGAGAAACAAAAGAAATACTGAACAAGCTTCCCACTGCACATAGGAAGATATATTTTTTCTAACAAACCCTATGCTCGGAAGGAATTCGAGGCCCTACAAGAGATATGATTATGCACAGGGAACTTAAAAGGGCATGATCCCCACAACATAGTGTATGACCATATCAAATCGGTCAATTTGACACACCAAATCATCCTTGAAGTAAATTTGTTGAAGACCTCTTCAAAGGATATTTCTTTTTTGAAGAAGTATTGTAGAGGATACAAGATGAGTTAGCTAGAGAAAGTCTTCAAAAGGAGGAAGATGAAGAAATGAACATAGAGAAGGAACGATTTAAAATGTTTTTGGAAAAAGAAAAAGAAAACTTGGAGGTTAAGGAAATGGAATAAGCATAGAAAGATGAAGACAGAGTCAATAAGGCTAGGGAAGAAAAAGAGAGATTTCAACAAAGGAAAAAATCATAGATGGAAAAGAATAATACCAAGCAAGAAGAGAAGAAGAAAAAGGATGAAATCCTTAAGAAAGATGTTGAAGAAAAATAAAATGGAAATGAAAAAGAAGCCAAAGCTAAACAGGATGTAGAACTAAAAAGGAAAAAAGGGAGGATGAAGAGAAGAAAATATTCTCTACTGAAGCTGAAGAAAAGAGACAGAAAGAAGATGAAAAACAAAGGGCAGCTGAGTTAAAGAAGAAATCAGAGGAAGACTCATATCAAGAAAAGATGAAAAGGAAAGATGAGTTAAAAAAAGTTGTAGCAAACCCCAGTGAAAATATACTATCCCTATTGAAGAATGCACTCCTCTAGCAACTATCCCAGGAAATTTTTCTTATACATATCAGATACTATAACTAGATGATTTTGTAGTGGTTGTAGGTGAATATTATTACAACAATAAAACCAGGTCTATTGAGAGGAGAAAAAACAAGAGAAAAAGGGGAGAATTTGTCCTCAAGAAGGATTCATCTAAGATAAACAATGGATGGAAGGCGGTCCTAGAACCTAAGGAAAATGAAATACAAATTGCTTCATCCCTAGAAGATAAAATAGATCATATAACCCACTTGAGTAAGATCTTCAATAGATGTAGAAGATATGGCATTTCGCTAAATCCAAAGAAATATGTGTTTGCAGTCAATGAAGGAAAATTGTTGGGATTTATTGTATCCAAATA
>JASDQU010375082.1:62668-76301 GCA_032191745.1 Picea mariana | reverse complement strand
CCACAGGTTTTGGAACTTAGTATGTTCCCCTTTCCCCTCATGAGGTTTATCCCACTAGAGGACAAGATCACCTACCTCAAAATTCCTATCTGAGGCAAAACTGGAATCAAACTAGCTTTTGACAATATGTTGATTCTGATCCAGTTTTTGTTTTGCTTGAGTCCTTACCTCTTCTAACTTCAGCAGAGCATTAATACGACTTTCCAGAGGAGGACTATCTTCTTCCTGAACCTTCTGTGATAGTTGCAGAGAGGGGAGCAGAACATGCGGAGGAATAATTTCTTCCCTTCCGTAAACAAGAAAGAAGGGGGAATTACCAACAACAGTTTTTGGAGTTACTCTATCAGCCCAGAGTGCATTGAATAGTGCATTATGCCAATTTTTGTGGTTTTCCGAAACTGTCCTCTTGATGATCTTGATCAGGTTTTTGTTTGTCGATTCTGCCAAACCATTTCCTTGGGGGTAATAGCTGGCATAATATTTTAGCTTTATCCCTTTTTCTAAAGAAAAGGCACTCATATCTAGGGACGAAAAATAGGAAGCATTATCGAAAACCAGGCATTCAAGAATACCGAATTGAGTGATGATGTTTGAAGTAAGGAAAGATATTACCTGACTAGTGTTCACCACTTTTAATGGCGCAGCCTCAGACTATCTGGTGAAATAGTTTTTTGTTGTGATATTGTACATATGCTGCTGCGAGGAGGTGGGGTTAATTGGGCCAATAATGTCAATACCCCATTGCTGAAAAGGGAAATCCACCTAGACAGGTTGCAGCGGGAATGATGCCTTTTGTACACGTCCAAAAGCCTTTTGAAAAATTGCGCATTTGTGTCATAATGTATGGGCATCTTTGAAAAGCGTGGGCCAATAATACCCTACCCTTAGTGTCTCCACCTAAATGGCCACCAGCTTCTTCTGCATGCAACTCAGATGAGACTTTATCTGCTTCATCTCTTGCTAGACAATGCATAAGGATTTCATCAAAAATTTTACGAAATAATACACCATTCACAAGCTGGTAAGGTGCAGACTTTAATCTCAACGCTCTCCTCTTTTTGGGATCAAGGTGACAAGGAGCTTAACCATGTATTAGATAAAACTTAATGTCGTCATACCAAGGATTTGTAGAATTTTGTACACAACAGATTTGACTTTGATTATGTCGATCTTCAATTAACATATCAGTTTGACTTTGTTGTTCTTCAATTGAATCAGTGACCAATTTACATAGACCTTGGCCTCTAACAATTTGTGTTGGGGTGTTCTCGAGGTCATACTCTTGTAAGGATGTCACCCAGTTTACCCGTTTTTCACCCAATTCTTTCTGTACTAATAAATTTCTGACAGCAGGGTAAGGAACAATGACTTTAGTTCTAGATTTCAGTAGATACGATCGAAAATGTTTTACTTCTTTAAAAATAGCTTAAGCTTGTTGATCTACATCTATATAATTAAGCTCTGCTCCCTTAAAGGATGAGCTCATAAAGGCAATGGGAACCTCATTGTTTTTAGCATTCCTTTGGGTTAGCACAGCGATATAAGATCGTTCAGAGGAAAACATGTAAAGAGTGAAATCTCGTGAAAAGTCAGGGCTTATTAGGGATGGAGCCTCTACTATGGATTTTTTGATTGAATCAAAGGCTTGACTTTCTTAAGGTCCCCAATGGTATTTCACATCCTTTTTTATTAAGTTTTGTAAAGGCCTCTCCATTTTTGAAAAACTCGGAACGAACCTTCTGACAAAATTTATCTGACCTAGGAAAGATTGCATAGATTTTTTAGAAGAGGGGGGAGGGAGTTTTGAAATGACTTGAGTCCTCTCAGGATCAATGATCATACCTTCATTGGATACTATGAATCCAAGCAGCTTGCCTTGTCCTACTACAAAGATAGATTTTTTAGGATTCAGAGAGATGTCGTACTTACGACATCGTTGTAAAACAGATCTCAAATGGGCTAAGTGATCCTCCTTATTCTTGGAAAAAATTGTGACAACATCGAGATATACTACTACAGATTGATTGATTAGACCGCAAAAAGAGATATCCATCACTCTCTGGAAAGTTGCACCGGAATTTATAAGCCCAAAGGGCATCTTTCTATAAGCATAGGTTCCCCATGGAGTACGGAAAGTGGTTTTCAGCTAGTCTGGAGGAGACATGAGGACTTGGTTGTACCCTGAAAAACTGTATAGTAGCGACAATCTTTCAGAACCGGATACCTGCTGGAGAATTTGTTCCATCGAAGGAACGAGTAGTTGTCTTTATCAGATGCTCGGTTTAAGTTTCTAAAATAGACACATAGTCAGATTTCTCCACTTTTCTTCCTGACAGGGACAAGGTTAGAAACCCACTGAGTATGCCTTACAGGGAAGATTATCTTTGCATTCAATATTGTGTTTAGTTCCTTCTTGACCGTTAGTTATAGCTTTGGGTGCATCTTTCTTAACTTCTGTTGAAAAGGCTGAGTCAAGGGTTTCATGGGGATGATGTGTTGTATAATGTTAGGGTCGAATGTTTTTAGATCATCATACGTCCAAGCAAAGACATCCTTAAATTCTTTAAACAATTTAATAAATGATGATTTCTCTTGCTCAGAACATCCCGTTCCCAAATTGAAGCATTGTGGATTATCTTTAGTTCCTAGATTTACTTTTTCATGGGTCAAGGAAGAACTATTCGTTTTACAATTTATCGATTTTTTGAATTTATCATGCAAATCATAAAACTTTTCTAATCTTACCATGGATTTTGGGATAGAATTTACCAGATCTGATGTGGTTTCCAAAGACCTTGGGTCCGATATTACCGTAAAATTGCGGAGGTTTTCGTCGTGGCTGCCTTCATCGATAATTGCACCTTGGAAAGTGTCTTCCATGTGCAGGAAACTGAAGATCTGTTGATCGTCATCGAACACTCTCCAATTAGTGATGTTGTCTGGGATTGATGATTTGAAAAACAACACAATGGAGAACGGATTCGGAGAAAGTCCTTTTGCAGGAAACAGTTTAGAAGCAACATTAGCCAACAAGTCAGCCTCATAATTTTTTAATCTTGGAATGGAATTAATGTTAAATGCGGAAAATTTGTGCATTAGATTCCATACCTCAGCTTGATAACTTTTCAGGTGTGGATTCAGGCAATGAATGAAATTCCTTACCTTCTTGACCACAATTTATGAATCGTTGAATACCATCAAATTTTGTATTTTCAAATCTAGTGCCTTTCTGAGTCCTTGCAGAAGTGCCTCATATTCAGCTGTATTGTTTGTGCATTCAAATTCTAATCAGCAAGCGATCAAAGTTTTGTTACCTTCTGGGTCAATGAGCACACATCCTGCACCAGCGCCTTCTTTAGATTTGGACCCATCGAAGTAGAGAGACCATATGTGAGTCTCATCAGCTGTATGTGACATATTAGGGAGAGCTGCCGACTGTGTGCATGTCATGAGTTCTGACTGTTGTTCCGGGTCATTAATGGTAGAAGTTTCTTCCATGAAGTTACCGAAAAAGGTGTTCATTCCCTGCATTTAAGGTGAATTAGCAGAAGCAGTAAATGGTTCATTAGTGTCATTTAAATCAGTCACGGTAAGCTTGAGATAACACTCGCGATTGATCTTGATTCTATTAGGCTTTCCATTCTCTGGAAACCACAAATGATACCTGTCTGTCACAAAGTAACCATGCAGCTGTTTGGACCAATCCCTACTTAAAAATAAGCCATATACTTCAGGGATGTCCACGATAATAATATCAATAATCTGGTGAACTTTAGGATTAGAGGATAATCTGATAAGGACATTTTTTAATTCACCTATCACCTTAACACTGGTCTAATCAAGATGAATAATTTTCAGACTTGAAGGTTGGACTTTAGCATTGATTTTCTAGCAGACAGACCAAGGCATTTCATTTGATGATGTGCCAGAATCTACCATACAATTATGTACATTCCTATTGAAAATTTCAAAGGTCAACAGAAAAGGTGGGACATTTCTACGAGTGTTAACAACAGAACTTTGTTGATTTTTAGTTGCAATCCCTGGAATTATTCTATCTACATTTGTTACACTTTTTACAGCAAGGTATCTTTTATCCGAGGGTTCTAGTGTCGTTTTAACGGGAACCTTTTGAGATGTTTTAGGGTTGTTTTCTGCAAATTTGTTGTTGTTCAGATTGTTGTTTTCTGCAATGTTTTGAAGCATCTTTTGCAGAAGAAAAAGAAATTTCAATAATTCATAAACATAAATATTAGCTATAAGTTTCTTAAGGTCTTCAATTAGATCGTACTCTAAGCTTGGGGTTGCTGAATTCTGTTTAGTTTCAGTCTACTTAAATTGTTTTTGAGGTGCACTAGTTCCAATTTTAGAAGAGGGTTTGTTTTATGTTTTTCTTCTGGTATTATAAGGATGAACCGTTTCAAAATTGGCTTGAAAGATACTATCCGAAAAATGCTCGAAGTTGTTGGGAGAGGATTCGTCCTCTTCCACTATTTCTTGTTCAACTACATCTTCAGAAATCTCAGGGGGAATTAAGTTATCATGAGCTTCAAGGATTGTCTATATCGCATATTGTAGGCTTTCTAAATTAAGGCCTTCAGAATTTAAGTTGGGTCGATTTGTGGGAAAAGGTTTTCTGAAAGAGGGTTTGTAAGGCCCTTTGCTTGAAGAAACTTCTTCATCCGATCTCCTTAAATCTACAACTTGATTAGACAATTTATGAACAACCTTATGTAAACTTTCCAGATCTGAACTGTCTAATTGAGTTTTGGTTTGGGGAGGTCTAGGAAGAATTTCAATTTTCTTCTTGGAAGATGAGGTAATCTCTACCTCATTATAGATATTATCCTTTAGGCTTAGAATATCTTTCTCAATTTGGCTTGCCTCCTTGAAGGATTCCAATAATGTTGCCTTCTTAGACATTTTTACCTAGATTGCTATGTTTTGGTGTAAGCCTTTGGTGTAGTATGCGACGATAAGATTTTCAGCAGGCATTGAATCAATGGGAATTCAATTTTTTAATGTTAGAAACCTTTGATTAAAGTCTTTTATTTTTTCCTTGGGGTTCATCTTTAAACTGGAGATTTCCATGATTAAGACTTCGGGAGATTTGTCGTCTCTGAATTTCTCAAGGAAACAAGATTCGAATCTATCCCAAGATACAATGGTGTGGGGTTGTTGGGCAAAATACCACGTAGAGGCATTTCCTTCGAATGTATATGGGAAAAGTCTACATACTACATCTTCGTGTTCTATGTTTCAGAGTCTAATGTCTAGCATGAATTTTTTTATGTGATCCTCAGCAATTTGCTTAGAATCTGGATCAAATTTAGGGAGCCATTTCTCCAAATGTTTAGGCAAAGGATGTTGAGGTCCATGTATGGCCACAACATCTTGATCAAGCCAAGGTCTAGTGGGATTGTTTGGATTTTCCATGGTCGTGGGTGGTGTCGAAGGCTGAGATGAAGAACTCCCTTCGTTCAATGACTCTTCTCCTGAAGAGGAAGGAGATGAAGGCGATGGTGAAGGTGGGATACCAGATCCTCCGGCTACAGGAGTGGGGTTGTGATCTGGATCCGTAGGATTTAGTAGAAGACCAATGCCTTCAAGTTGTTCCCTGATATCAGAGAAATCTAGCAATTGATTCAGTGGTCGACCTAGTTGTCTGATACAGGCCAAAGCACCATGTGTCCTTAGAAGTGATTGACGAACAATTTTTGGTACGTCAGACCCTGAAGGGTTTGGTGTTACTAGCTCAACGGTAATCTGTGGATTTTTGTTTGAGGTGGTTGTTGTTTAAGAAGTAACGTTGTCGTCAGAACGAATTCTTGTTACTATAGGGGAGCGGGTGTGTGGGGTAGGAGTCTTGCGACCTCAACATGCCATCAATCATGTTCAGGCCCTTCTTCTAGCACCATTTGTTGACGGGAAAAAATTATCGTCCGTCAATTGGAAGAATGAGTCTGGTCTGGGGTTGTCTGAATAACCCAATCCATTTGGTATGACTCACTCTGATGGGTTTAATGGCTCCGTTGACCAATCTAAAAGTCCTAAAAGAAACAAAAAGAAAAAAGAGTTAACTATTTAAATAACTACTTAATGTACATACGTATCTATATAACTATTTTAAATAATATTTACACAACGGATCTGTCTATCTTATTTATGCACATGATATAAAAGTTGTGAGTTTTAATCTAAGCTCACGAAAATCTATGTGAAGATGGCTTCTTTAACAAAAGCAGATAAAGAAAGCACATAAATTATTTTTTGTTTTTTCTTTGTTTATCTAAGATTAAACAGAAAAATATACTATGAAATAGGAGTATGTGGTCGGTCAAAGCCAGACCATATATTAGAGTTTCGAAGACAAACAAATGACAAAAAGAAAAGAACTAACCTATTAATGCATCCAACGTTTTTGTTATAGAGAATATCCAGCCACCTTGTTCGAGAGGTAAACCTGCAACAAACCTTAAGATCGTTCCGAATAAATGCAAAACAATATGATGTAAAATGAGTTTTAATAACCGAATGTATAATACATATAGTCATAGTGATCTTATGATTTATAAGCAATTACAGTGAGATAAATCTTATTGTAAGAACTTTGCGTTTAAACGGTCAACAGAAAATTAAAGATAAATCTCATAATTTGAGTTGAATAGATCATCACCCTATATGATATCTGAAACATCACATATGGACAACACTTATAAATGAATTATCCCAACTCATAATAAAGCATGAAGACAAAATCTATCAACACCTATTATCATGTCAAGATAAATAGAACTTAAACTAAGACATTATACACAAGAAGCTAAAGTTGTAATATGTATTTCTGTTCCATTCAAGTCTGTGCATTCTTTATCCATACTTCAACCCCAGGCCAGCATGATTTGATTACAAAAAATACGAGTTTATAAAGGGTTTAGAAAATCTAACTGTCTTATCTTATAAGATAAGATTAAATCTCTACAATCATCTACTGATTACAAAAATAGGGGGAATATAACCACCCCAAATCACACTAAATCTCTAAAAATGAAAAAGAGTTCATTCCTGTTTACACAAAAATGAGCCATAGATATGGATAATAAGCTCAAAAAAGCTCCAGATCATTTAGTCACCATAAACTCCCAAATATCCTGAAAGAAAAAGATGAAATAAAGAAATTCAGATATACATTTAACCAATATTTTCCAAATTTCGAATAAGAATAGACTAGCTACGGAATTTGTTGATTCTATAGCTAGTCTTATTTTAGCAATAAAATCTAATTTATTCTATGAACAAGAATGTAACACTATTTTAAGACAAAAACGAATCTTTACCTTTAACTGGAAAATCAAATCAATTCACACGATCTCAGAATTGATCATTGTTGTGACACTTTCGACAATTTTTAGTATGATGTTCCTTGTTGTTTCCGGATGTTTTCCTTGTCTCTGAGAAATGGACTTGAGCCTACGATTTTCATCTGTTAGGGGCTTGACGAGATCGGTAAGGGTTTTTATCTGTGATTGTAAAATGGGTATGTCCGTGTAATACTTGTCAATCCAGAACAGACAAGTTTCACATTGTAAACCTGTGACGACCGTTTGAGAATACCCAAGGTTGTGTGCCGAACTGTCTTCACTACTGCCTTTAGATTTTTTATCAAACTTAATACCTGGAAACCCCTGAATGTGCTTCAAGCAAGGTGGGAGGTTATCCACGAAATTGTAAGCCTGGTGGGGATCTGCTTGGAAAAAAGGAGGGTCTTCTTCGGCCAAGAATCTATCGATCTCCAAGTCTGAGATTTCATGGATCTCGATCATTTTGATCGAGCTCACATGAGGGTTTGATTTTTTTCGCAATTTCCTCGAGATCAACCTACCTTCCCTTTTATTTTTAAAACCTAAATCGATATCACCTTTAGATGGCTTTCCCATAGGTTTGTTTTCTTTCCTAGGAGAGGCATTAGGATGGCTTTTCTCAACATATTTTGGGTTGGATATATGCTTACTGAGGGTGGTTGTAAGACAGGCCTGTGTAGATGAAGGGACTACGGTTTCCTCTATCACGGGTTTGTCAACCTCTACAGCATCAAAGTTAATGAAGCCATTTCAGGCCAGGAAGGTGTTCCAGTCATCATGTTGTAACTTCAATTGGTGTACTAACAGTATCTTTATTAAGCCGTGGTGAAACAAGCTTGAATCCAATTGTTGTCTTTTTTACCTCTTTGCCATTTTATACAAGCTTCTCCATAGGTAATATAGCATGTTTAAATGAAACCCAATGAAATTCATAAGAAAACGTATATGATAGAGAAAAACAAAACCAAAATGACCTTCACATGTCACGAATTGTTTCAAGACGGCTGGCAAGCCATGCCATCGGGTTTTCAACATGGACATGGGCATACCTTTGTCGCAGCAATTGATTTTTCGAGACGTGAAGAAAAGACTCCATGGAACCTCCTCGACTTTAGAATTTTTGAACCACTTATGCCCGGTCAAAGGAAGACCTATTGCGTGACCTAAAGAATCCTCTATAACTTCGACTTGAACTTCTCCCACCTTGGCTCGACATCCTTCAAACGAAAGGGAAAATTCCTGAGCAGTACGCAAGTTGAATCCCTGTAATTTCTCAATAAAAATAAGCCAACCTTGACCCTCGAGACCTTCCCTTGCATCATCGCACAGGAGCAGGGTCTGAGACCCATTGGGTTCAATCCTAACAACTGGGACCATGGGGATTCGACAAGTAATCAATAAAACAATGTGAGTATGGAGAGTTTCGAAGGAGAAGACCAGAGCGACATTTCAGACCCAATACTCATCAATAACCTAGGGCGTATGAACATAAGTTCCTCAATACGAAATGATAGGCGTTTTGTGAAATGAATGCGAGGAGTACATACAAAACCCGAGACTAAGCTCAAAGTGATGGGCTTACTGTCATCGAACTACCACCTCTCACATGGTACAGGACACGACCTGGTGCATTAAAACTTCATCATTGCACAACAAGGTAGGTTTGGTTTCTAAAGTTTAGGATAGAGAAAAATTTTATAAACCAAAATGTATTGACAAGGAAACGCATGACCAAGAGCCACAAAGATATATCAAGGTTTAAACTAAAATGACCCTTGTTGATTCAAATAACAATCCATAAGCATGCTTCACATTTGAGGAGTCAATAAAGAAGATGAGCTTGATAGCAGTAAACAAAGTCTTTATTAACAAAAACTGTGGAGCCATCTACCTTTCATAAACTTTTAAATGAAGCGGTAATACAGTCATAAGTTTTAATGCTTCGTTTTCATGCTTTCAGTCATGAACGAATCATGAAAACAAAAACACTAGGAATAACCAAAAACTCACATTTGTAGTTTCAAAAATTTCTCATGAAGAACAAAAAAAAGTACGACCCCAGGTAGGCAGCTACAAAGATTATTATTTGATGCTTTGAAAAGTTAAAAATATGTTGGGCTGCCAACAAGGCCCTGGTAATAAGTTGTCACACATTATACACTAGGAATTAATATAATGAATATTTGAATATATGGGTAATAAAGTACAAATAAATCCTAATGAAGGATTAGTTGGAGTTGGTACAACTGCTCCAACCATCTCTCTATTGTAAAAATACTCATGAAGATGGCATGCAAACTTAGTTGTATATCCTTCCCACATATCTCTCTCTTTTTTAGTACATCTGTGTCCCTAATATTTCTCCTATATGTAGTTCTCTTCTTGAATGCATCCCTCTGATTCCATGGATTTACAGCACCAACTCTAAGGATTTTATGTGATGTGATGTTTCCCCCAAAGTTTCCTCTATCTGGACCATCATGAAGTTCAAAGAGGACTTTATCGGCATCCTCCTTTTCCAAACATCTTAGGAACACGCCATCATAATTATTTCTGAATAGTATTTCTTGTGTTAGGTGGTATTAGGATGATTTGAGCCTAAGATCACTCTTCTTCTTTGGTTCCATGTATTGGGGAGCTGCAACAGGGGTTAAATAATACTTCAACTCATAATACCATTCATTGGTGTTGACAGTGATGTAACATACTTCTCTCTCTAATAGACTCTTATCCTCATAGAGTTCATCTTCATCATCTGTATTCTTTGATGGTTCAACTTCCAGTTTGCACAACCCTTGTCCCCTAACAATATTTGCAAGATTGATTTCCATATCATATTCTTGTAAGGTTGTCATCCAGTTTCCCCTTTTTTCTCCCAAATCCTTTTGTACTAGGATATTTCTTATAGCAAGATAGGGCACAATGAATTTAGTTATGGATTTGAGCAGATATGTTCTAAAATCTTTGACAACTTTAAAAACTGCATAGGCTTACTTGTCCACTTCTAGATAATCTATCTCTACCCCTTGAAAACCATAACTCATAAAGGCAATTGGGAATTCATTCCCTTCATTTTTCTTTTGTGTTAGTACAATTGCAAACTCATATCATAAGTGAATGTATAGAGTATGAAATCTTTGTTGAAATATGGACTCATTAGTGCAGGAGCCTGTGTTTTCTCGTCCTTGATATTTATGAATGAATCCTTTTCCCTGGGACTCCATTTGTACTCTACATTCATTTTTATCATGTTCTGAAGACGATTGATAGTTTCAAAAAAACTTGGGACAAACCTTCTCACACAATTAATTTTCCCAAGAAAATTTTGAATGGATTTCTTGTTATGGGGAAGATAAATTATGGAGATTTCCTGAGTTCTTCTAGGTTCTATCATCATACTATATTTGGATACAATAAATCCCAACAATTTTCCTTCATTGACTGCAAACACATATTTCTTTGGATTTAGCGAAATGCCATATCTTCTACATCTATTGAAGATCTTACTCAAGTGGGTTATATGATCTATTTTATCTTCTAGGGATGAAGCAATTTGTATTTCATTTTCCTTAGGTTCTAGGACCGCCTTCCATCCATTGTTTATCTTAGATGAATCCTTCTTGAGGACAAATTCTCCCCTTTTTCTCTTGTTTTTTCTCCTCTCAATAGACCTGGTTTTATTGTTGTAATAATATTCACCTACAACCACTACAAAATCATCTAGTTATAGTATCTGATATGTATAAGAAAAATTTCCTGGGATAGTTGCTAGAGGAGTGCATTCTTCAATAGGGATAGTATATTTTCACTGGGGTTTGCTACAACTTTTTTTAACTCATCTTTCCTTTTCATCTTTTCTTGATATGAGTCTTCCTCTGATTTCTTCTTTAACTCAGCTGCCCTTTGTTTTTCATCTTCTTTCTGTCTCTTTTCTTCAGCTTCAGTAGAGAATATTTTCTTCTCTTCATCCTCCCTTTTTTCCTTTTTAGTTCTACATCCTGTTTAGCTTTGGCTTCTTTTTCATTTCCATTTTATTTTTCTTCAACATCTTTCTTAAGGATTTCATCCTTTTTCTTCTTCTCTTCTTGCTTGGTATTATTCTTTTCCATCTATGATTTTTTCCTTTGTTGAAATCTCTCTTTTTCTTCCCTAGCCTTATTGACTCTGTCTTCATCTTTCTATGCTTATTCCATTTCCTTAACCTCCAAGTTTTCTTTTTCTTTTTCCAAAAACATTTTAAATCGTTCCTTCTCTATGTTCATTTCTTCATCTTCCTCCTTTTGAAGACTTTCTCTAGCTAACTCATCTTGTATCCTCTACAATACTTCTTCAAAAAAGAAATATCCTTTGAAGAGGTCTTCAACAAATTTACTTCAAGGATGATTTGGTGTGTCAAATTGACCGATTTGATATGGTCATACACTATGTTGTGGGGATCATGCCCTTTTAAGTTCCCTGTGCATAATCATATCTCTTGTAGGGCCTCGAATTCCTTCCGAGCATAGGGTTTGTTAGAAAAAATATATCTTCCTATGTGCAGTGGGAAGCTTGTTCAGTATTTCTTTTGTTTCTCCAATAGGTGTGTTGTGATCCCTTTTTCTACTATCTGGTATCCAACTTCTCAAGCCAACAACTTGTGAGACACATATTTGGGTAAGAGGTGTGGTGGCCCAAAACTTCCATAAATTTTCATATAGGTGCAATACTTCTTAACATACCAATCTCAAATTTCTTTCAGGGATTTTATAGCTCCTTCTGATATCTTATGAGGGAAAATACCAAAAATCACCTTGTACAGAGGGGATAAGAAATAAATATTCCATAAAAATGTTCCTTGTAATTTACATCCCATGGCTCCGAGGAGTAAATGTGAATCGGGGGTTGCCTCAGAGTTCAAGTCCATTCAAAAGAAGGGAAATGAATGATAGAGAAAATCATATCAATGAAATAAGATGACATATAAAAGCCATGTTTTTCCATACCTAGTGCCTCTTTAGCTATTTTGAATATGTTGAAAGCTAGGATATTCTTCAAGTTGAACACTTGTCATGTCTTCACTACAGTATATTCCATCGGAAACCATTCCATCCTAAAATGTGTGTTGGTTTCCTCACTATACAACCTGCAAATCATGGTATTCAATAGCTTGTAGGGTTATTTTAGGTATTGGGCTGGCATATATCTTTCCCCTTTCTTGACATGTGTTAGTGCATCATTGTACCAGTCTTCCATTAATTCTCCAAAATCTTCATTTTCTATCCCATAATTCTCCAGAAATGACTTGTTCAATGACATGGTAGGCTATGGGGTTTGATACCTGATCCTTATGTCTTAAGGATTCAAATAAGCAATAATAGTTTTGGATTCATTGATAATGGTGGTTGTACCCTTTTCAAGGTGTTTAAAACACCACCATGCAATGTCATTGTATGGGAACAACATAGGACATGTTGTGAGAGTATGAATGCCACTTTTATTGATATTATGGTATGCATCAATTTCTTTGTCATCAAATGGGAGGTATTCATTGTGGAAGACGGGATATATTTCATCGTACCTTGGACAATGTTCCCTTCCATCGAAGAAATTAGTTTATGGGAATTGGATCGGGTCTGGATTGTTAATAAGGGAAGGTACACTAAACACTATGTTCTTTTCCTTTCTGGTTTGCACACGAGACATCTTGTTTTCCTTGAGTTGTTGTTACAAATAATATTATAGTCAAATTTCCATATAATCAATCACTGATAACATTTAATTTAGATCATACAATACACATACCTAACCATTCTGAGATTTCAGAGGTATTTGAAGCCATTATGTTGTCACAATATAAGCAATTACACTTTCACGGGTTTCTTAGAGGTGAACATTGGACCTATTAAGGTTAAAAAAAGTTTTATTCTTTACCTTTTCCCCCAAACCATATGTAATTAGTGTTTAGCATGTTTTAGCTTTCGTTGGGTTAGATTCGTACAACTTCCATTTATTCCTTTGGTGATCTTTCTTCGTGGTACCGTAAGAATGTCATCAGAGAGATGGGATTGGAGGTTAGTGTGAATGGCCTTTCCGATAGTTCTTTCATCAGAAGAATTTGTTCTGAAGTGTTTGAAGGTCTTGGGATCTTCCAACGATGATCCCTTTGTAATATTTGATTCTATCTCGAGAAGTGTGTCAAATGGATGATGGTAGCGCATTCACTCTTGCGTGTATTTAACATGTATGGCCCTTTTAATTTAACCTTTTGATTTGTAACTTTTAGATTTGACCAT
>JASDQU010375082.1:45520-62648 GCA_032191745.1 Picea mariana | reverse complement strand
ATGAGATCCTATAAAAATGGATCTGGAATTCTAAAAATGGAAAATCAAATCAAAATAGGAGAAGATCAAGTCTTGATGTAGTGCAGATAAGCCTCCCAAGGCTGTTTATGACTCTTCCAAATAATAGAATTCGAATTTGTTGAGTTGACCAAAAATCATGTATTTTTGCCTTTGAAAAAGACACCAAATTTATTTGAATAACCTCTTCTGATCTTAACCCACACAAATAGCATTCAAATCTGACTTTATAAGTCACCATTTATCCATTCCAAGAGGTTTCATTGCATTCTGATTCAAAAATTTCTGATCTGGGCAAAAATTCGCTCATTCTGGCAGTTACATGCTTTCGGTGGTTAACTGGAAAGCTTCTGTGTGAATTAACCACCGAAAACGCATCTTTCGGTGGTTAATGAACAGTCGTTCTGTTCGCCTAAACCACCGAAAGTCAAAATTTCCAGCAAAAATTGCCTTTGGGAAAAATCAATTTTCTCAGCCGTGGAATGTCCGTTTTGCACGTTCAAATAGTCGATTTTCATATACAGATCATAAGATTTCCAACTGTGCAATCAGATTTGGATTTGGAGTTAGGGAAGCTAGTCAAAATTTCCCTACAAGATTAGGCATATTTCTTTCAAAATGTTGGTGTGTTTTTGGTAGTTAACACCATGGAGAAGGGAGGGAGAATAGAGGTATCAAATTTATGATCTTGAGAGGAAGTTTTGGGTGTCAAATTTATGATCTTGGGAGCATCATGCAAGGACTAGACGAGGACTCGGAGAAGCTGTTGCAACTGTATCTACAGATTGTAAGTGTATTTTTAACGTTCTCATTAATATATGCTTGGCATATTTCCTTCTATTTTATATGTCTTTACATATGCTTATCTACTGTAGATGAATTTGTTTAATATAGTATGATAGAGTAGGAGTTTCCTTTTGTCCCTTTGTTGTTTGTGGTTTGAAGGTATCAAGATGTGTGAACGAGTTTGGAGATCAAGTTCAAATTGGAGCAATGAGGAAAAACACCCGAAATAGGTGCATCACACCCTTTCCCCCTCTCTCTCTTTCAACTAGTTAAGAAAATCTCAAAGGGATGTTAGTGTCCATTTGCATCTTTCTATCTCGATATTAGGGGTCTAGAATCTAAGGGAAGATCCACCTATCCATAGGAGAATTTTCCTATAACAGTTTCTATAAAACTTGGGATATTTTTAAGGTAAAATAATTTTATTCTATAGAATTTGGGCAAATAGCGTTTAAAAAAAATGGAAATTGGTGAATTGTTTTTTTGGAAAAAGAATGGAAAATTATCCCATGAGCAAAATTTATCCCCTAAAATCACCCTTCTTGGGTTGTGACCTTAGAATCTATAAAGAAGAGAAATGGTAGGTTGGTCGAAGTATGATTTTCCATTGTAGGGTGTGTGCAGGGGTAAGTTGAGCCCAAAACGAGACACTCACCACTCTGAAGGCACCAGAGAGAAAGGGATAACAATACGATCAAGAGGATCATTGTTGGGTGGGACCAAAGAACTACAAGACTCACTCACTGCATAGGCATTCACCATATTCAAGACAAAGGATAAAGAGTAACATGTCACTAGTTATTTGCACACTTTCTTGGGATGAGCAAGGACTTAAGTGCGGGGGAATATGTTGGGAGGTCTTTTAGGCCTATTGACGGGCGAAAGAACTGACGAAAGAATGAGTCCGGTCTAGGGTTGTCTAAATAACCCAAGTTGTTTGGTATGACTCGCTCTGACGGGTTTAATGGCTCCATTGGCCAATCTAAAAGTCCTAAAAAAAATAAAAAGAAAAAAGAGTTAACTATTTAAATAACTACTTAATGTACATACGTATCTATATAACTATTTTAAATAATATTTACACAATGGATCTATCTATATTATTTATGTGCATGATATACAAGTTGCGAGTTTTAATCTAATCGCACGAAAATCTATGTGAAGATGGTTGCTTTAAAAAAAACAGATAAAGAAAGCCCATAAACTATTTTTTGTTTTCTCTTTGTTTATTTAAGATTAAACAAAAAAATATACTATGAAACAGAAGTATGTGGTCGGTCAAAGCCAAACCATATATTAGAGTTTCGAAGACAAAAAAATGACAAAAAGAAAAGAACTAACCTATTAATGCATCCAACGTCTGTGTTATAGAGAATATCCAACCACCTTGTCCGAGAGGTAAACCTGCAACGAACCTTAAGATCGTTCCGAATAAATGCGAAACAATATGCTGTAAACTGATTTTTAATAAGTGAACGTATAATACAGATAGTCACAGTGATCTGATTTATAACCAACTACAGTGAGATAAATCTTATTGTAAGAACTTTTCATTTAAACGTTCAACATAAAATTAAAGATAAATCTCATAATTTGAGTTGAATAGATGATCACCCTATATGATATCTGAAACATCACATATGGACAACATTTATAAATGAATTATCCCAACTCATAATAAAGCCTGAAGACAAAATCTATCAACAACTATTAAACAGAACTTAAACTAAGACATTATACACAAGAAGCTAAAGCTGTAATATGTATTTATGTTCCATTCAAGTCTGTGCATTCTTTATCCATACTTCAACCCCAGACCAACATGATTTGATTACAAAAAATACGAGTTTATAAAGGGTTCAGAAAAGCTAACTGTCTTATCTTATAAGATAAGATTAAATCTCTACAATCATCTACTGATTACAAAAATAGGGGGAATATAACCACCCCAAATGACCCTAAATCATAAAAACAAAAAAAAGTTTGTTCCTGTTTCACAAAAATGAGCCATGGATATGGCTAATAAGCTCAAAAAAGCTCTAGATCATTTAGTCACCATAAACTCCCAAATATAATGAAAGAAAAAGATGAAATAAATAAATTCAAATATACATTTAACCAATATTTTCCAAATTTTGAATAAGAATAGACTGGCTACAGAATTTGTTGATTCTGTAGCTAGTCTTATTTTAGCAATAAAATATAATTTATTCTATGAACAAGAATGTAACACTATTTTAAGACAAAAACGAATCTTTATCTTTAACTGGAAAATCAAATCAATTCACACGATCTTAGAATTGATCATTGTTGTGACACTTTCAACATTTTTTAGTATGATGTTCCCTGTTGTTTTCGGATGTTTTCCTTGTCTCTGAGCAATGGAATTGAGCCTACGATTTTCATCTGTTAGGGGGTCGACCAGATCGGTAAGGGTTTTGATCTGTGATTGTAAAATGGGTATGTCCATGTAATACTTGTCAATCCAGAACAGACAAGTTTCACGTTGTAAACCTGTGACGACCGTTTGAGAATACCCACAGTTGTGTGCTGGACTGTCTTCACTGCTGCCTTTAGATTTATTATCAAACTTAATACCTGAAAACCCCTAACTATGCTTCAAGCAAGGTGGGAGGTTATCCACGAAATTGTAAGTTGAGTGGGGTTCTGCTTGGAAAGAAGGAAGGTCTTCTTCAGCCAAGAATCTGTCGATCTCCAAGTCTGAGATTTCATGGATCTCGATCATTTTGATCAAGCTCGCATGAGGGTTTTATTTATTTCTCAATTTCCTCAAGATCAACCTACCTGCCCTTTTATTTTTAAAACCTAAATCGATATCACCTTTAGATGGCTTGCCCACAGGTCTGTTTGCTTTCTTAGCAGAGGTGTTATGATGGCTCTGCTCAACATCTTTTGGGTTGGATATAGGCTTACTGAGGGTGGTTGTAAGACAAGCTTGTGTAGATGAAGGGACTACGGTTTCCTCTATCATGGGTTTGTCAACCTTTACAACATTAGAGTTAGCGAAGCCATTTCGGGCCAAGAAGGCGTTCCAGTCATCATGTTGTAACTTCAATTGGTGTACTAACAGTATCTTTATTAAGTCGTGGTGAAACAGGCTTGAATCCAATTGTTGTCTTTTATACCTCTTTTCCATTTTATACAAGCTTCTCGACAGGTAATATGGCATGTTTAATTGAAACCCAATGAAATTCATAAGAAAACATATATGATATAGAAAAACAAAACCAAAACAGCCTTCACACGTCACGAATTGTTTCAAGACTACTAGCAAGCCATGCCATAGGGTTTTCAACATGGACACGTGCATACCTTTGTCGCAACAATTGATTTTTCGAGACGTGAAGAAAAGACTCCATGGAACCTCCTCGATTTTAGCATTTTTGAACCACTTCTACCCAGTCAAAGGAAGACCTGTTGCTTGACCTAAAAAATCCTCTGTGACTTCGACCTGAACGTCTCCCACCTTGGCTCAACATCCGTCAAACGAAAGGGAAAATTCCTGAGCGGTACGCAAGTTGAATCCCTAGAATTTCTCAATAAAAATAAGCCAACCTTAACCCTCGAGATCTTCCCTTGCATCATCACACAGGAGCAGGGTTTGAGACCCATTGGGTTCAATCCTAACAACTGGGGCGATGGGGATTCGACAAGAAGTCAATAAAACACAGTCAGTATGGAGAGTTTCGAAGGAGAAGACCAGAGCGACATTTCAGACCCAAAACTCATCAATAACCTAGGGCGTATGAACAAAAGTTCCTTAATACGAAATGATAGGTGTTTTGTGAAATGAATGCGAGGAGTACATACAAAACCCGAGACTAAGATCGAAGTGATGTGCTTACTATCGTCGAAATTCCATCTCTCACATGGTACAGGCCACGACTAGGTGCATTAAAACTTCATCATTGCGCAACAAGGTGGGTTTGGTTTCTAAAGTTTAGGATAGGAAAAATTTTTATAAACCAAAATGTATTGACAAGGAAACGCATGACCAAGAGCCACAAAAATATATCAAGGTTTAAACTAAAAGGACCCTTGTTGATTCAAATAACAATCCATAAGCATGCTTCACATTTGAGGAGTCAATAAAGAAGATGAGCTTGATAGCAAGAAACAAAGTCTTTATTAACAAAAACTGTGGAGCCATCTACCTTTCATAAACTTTTAAATGAAGTGGTAATACAGTCATAAGTTTTAATGCTTTTTTTTCATGCTTTCAATCATGAACGAATCATGAAAACAAAAACACTAGGAATAACCAAAAACTTACATTTGTAGTTTCAAAAATTTCTCATGAAGAACAAAAAAAAGTACGACCCCAGGTAGGCAGCTACATAGATTATTATTTGATGCTTTGAAAAGTTAAAAATATGTTGGGCTGCCAACAATGGCAACTTGTTGGGAGAAGCAGTTATCTCTGTATCACTGACGATTTCAGGTTAGAAATATTTGAATGATTTCAAATCAAAGAACAATTGAAAGACATTTGAGCATCTTTGACAATCATTACGTGGTCCAGCGTAAGATATCTTTTGTTAAAAAAATTGAAATCTGGTGACAGACTTAACAAATGAAAGCCACGATGTTTAATTTATTGGCTCCAATACTGTTGACAGGGACACTGCTGCCAGCAGGTGTCCATAGCCTCGACAGGGATGTCAATTAACCCACTCTGACACCTTTATCCTGTCCAAGAAATTTCAAATCAGAATGAAGGATGCTTATGACCAAAATCGAAATTTATACCTGAGAATTTTCTTTAACCTAACATCGCTTCACTACCAGCAGCCCTGTTCAGTACCCTGACAAAGTTTTCTTGGAATCATGCATGCATTTACCCACTGCCAGCAGACCTGTTCAGTGTCCTGGCGGGTTTGCAAACACTTCCCACAACTCTCGGTAAATTATTGATATAATTTATAGATATCCAGAAGAGCGGGGTGATGCTGAAAATTTTAGTCTTTGGCACATTTTGTTATTTTCCATCTACTTTAATTTTTGCTTGCTAACCTTCATCATGGTCTGAAAATAGTTCAGTGACGAAACTAATTTTTCGAGGAAAGGAAGGCATCGTTGAGTTGCTTTCTTAAAATAAGGGACAACGTAAAGAGATTTTAATGATAGTCGTGTTTACTCTCAAATGAAAATTGAAACCGAGAAATCAATTCTAAAACAAAATACCATCTTTCACTAGTCTACGTTTTTAGAAAAACACAGCAATTCATGCTCTGGCAACCCTTGACAGTTGTTTCAAGATGAAGCATTATGTTCTCCCCTTCTGAACTAAAATTTAATACAGGCATGTTTAACTTAGAAAGCCAAAACAAAATTAATGAAAGAAAGAGAAAAAAAGAAAAAGAAAAAGAAAACCAAAACAAAAATGGTTATGTACAAAAGGTGTATCTAGGATTTGTCAAGAGAAATACTTCTTGAGAGCTTGGCCATTCACCGAAAAGGGGTCTGGCTATCCCTCTAAATTCTGCAAGCGGAAAGAACTGGGACCTAGTTTTTCAACAATTAAAAATGGTCCCAACCACAGGTTTTGGAACTTAGTATGTTCCCCTTTCCCCTCATGAGGTTTATCCCACTTGAGGACAAGATCACCTACCTCAAAATTCTTGTCTAAGGCAGAACTAGAATCAAACCAGCTTTTGACAATATGTTGATGCTGATCCAATTTTTGTTTTGCTTGAGTCCTTACCTCTTCTAACTTCAGCAGAGCATTAATACAACTTTCCAGAGGAGGACAATCTTCTTCCTAAACCTTCTGTGATAGTCGCAGAGAGGGGAGTAGAACATGCGAAGAAAGAATTTCTTCCCTTCTGTAAACAAGAAAGAAGGGGGAATTACCAACAACAGTTTTTGGAGTTACCCTATCATCCCAGAGTGCATTGAATAGCGCATTATGCCAGTTTTTGTGGTTTTTCGAAACTGTCCTCTTGATGATCTTGATCAGGTTTTTGTTTGTCAATTCTGCCAAACCATTTCCTTGGGGGTAATAGTTGGCAAAATATTTTAACTTTATCCCTTTTTCTAAAGTAAAGGAACTCATATCTAGGGGCGAAAAATAGGAAGCATTATCGAAAACCAGACATTTAGGAATACTGAATCGAGTGATGATGTTTGAATTAAGGAACGATATTACCTGACTAGTGTTCACCACTTTTAATGGCGCAGCCTCGAACCATCTGGTGAAATAGTCTATTGTTGTGATAATGTACTTATGTTGCTACGAGGAGGTGGGGTTAATTGGGCCAATAATGTCAATACCCCATTACTGAAAAGGGAAATCCACCGAGATAGGTTGCAGCGGGAATGATGCCTTCTATACACGTCCAGAAGCCTTTTGACAGATTGTGCATTTGCAACATAATGTATGGGAATCTTTGAAAAGTGTGGGCCAATAATACCCTGTCGTTAGTACTTTGTGTCCAGTAGTGTCTCCACCGAAATACCCACCAGCTTCTCCTGCATGCAACTCAGATAAGACTTTATCTGCTTCATCTCTTGCTAGACAACACATAAGGATTTTATCAAAAATTTTGCGAAATAATACACCATTCACAAGCTGGTAAGGTCCAGACTTTAATCTCAATGCTCTCCTCTTTTTGGGATCAAGGTGATGAGGAGATGAACCGTGTATTAGATAAAACTTAATGTTTTCATACCAAGGATTTGTAGAATTTTGTACACAACAGATTTGACTTTGATTATGTTGATCTTCAATTAACATATCAATTTGACTTTGTTGTTCTTCAACTAAATCAGTGACCAATTTACATAGACCTTGGCCTCTAACAATTTGTGTTGGGGTGATCTTGAGGTCATACTCTTGTAAGGATGTCACCCAGTTTTCCCGTTTTTCACCCAATTCTTTCTGTACTAATAAATTTCTGACAACAGGGTAAGGAACAATGACTTTAGTTCTAGATTTCAATAGATACAATCGAAAATGTTTTACTTCTTTAAAAACAACGTAATCTTGTTGATCTATAGTTGGATAATTAAGCTCTTATCCCTTAAAGGATGAGATCATAAAGGAAATGGGAACCTCATTGTTTTCAGCATTCCTTTGGGTTAGCACAGCGGCATAAGATCGTTCGGAGGCAAACGTGTAAAGAGTGAAATCTCGTGAAAAGTCAGGGCTTATTAGGGATGGAGCCTCTACTATGGATTTTTTGATTGAATCAAAGGATTGACTTTCTTAAGGTCCCCAATGGTATTGCACATCCTTTTTTATCAAGTTTTGTAAGGCCTCTCCATTCCCGAAAAACTCGGAACGAACCTTCTGACAAAATTTATCTAACCTAGGAATTAGATTNAGGATTCAGAGAGATGTCATACTTACGACATCATTGTAAAACATATATCAGATGGGCTAAGTGATCCTCCTTATTCTTGGAGAAAACCGTGACATCATTGAGATAGAATACTATAGATTGATTGATTAGACTGTGAAAAGAGATATCCATCACTCTCTGGAAAGTGGCACCGAAATTTATAAGCCCAAAGGGCATCTTTCTATAAGCATAGGTTCTCCATGGAGTACGGAAAGTGGTTTTCAGTTGGTTTGGAGGAGACATGAGGACTTGGTTGTACTCTGAAAAACTGTCTATTAGCAACAATCTTTCAAAACCGGATACCTGTTGGAGAATTCGTTCCATCGGAGGAATGGGGTAGTTGTCTTTATTAGATGCTCGGTTTAAGTTTCGGAATTAGACACATAGTCAGATTTCGCCACTTTTCTTCCTGACAGAAACAAGGTTAGAAACCCACTGAGTATGCCTTACAGGGAATATTATCTTTGCATTCAATAGTTTATTTAGTTCCTTCTTGACCATTAGTTCTAGCTTTGGGTGCATCTTTCTTAACTTCTGTTGAAAAGGTTGAGTCAAGGGTTTCATGGGGATGATGTGTTGTATAATGTTAGGGTTGAATGTTTTTAGATCATCATACGTCCAAACAAAGACATCCTTAAATTCTTTAAAAAATTTAATAAATGATGATTTCTCTTGCTCAGAACATCCCATTCCCAAATTGAAGCATTGTGGATTATCTTTAGTTCCTAGATTTACTTTTTCATGGGTCAAGGAAGAACTATTCGTTTTACAATTTACCGATTTTCTGAATTTATCATGCAAATCATAAAACTTTTATAATCTTACCACAGATTTTGGGATAGAATTTACCAGATATGATGTGGTTTCTGGAGACCTTGGGTCCGATATTACCATAAAATTATGGAGGTCTTCGTCGTGGGTGCCTTCATCGATAACCACACCTTGGAAAGTGTCTTCCATGTGCAGGAAACTGATGATCTGTTGATCGTCATCAAACACTCTCCAATTAGTGATGTTGTCTGGGACTGATGATTTGAAAAACAACACAATGGAGAACGGATTCAGAGAAAGGACTTCTGCAGGAAATAGTTTAGAAGCAACATTAGCCAACAAGTTAGCCAAAAAATTTTAATCTTGGAATGGAATTAATGTTAAATGCAGAAAATTTGTGCATTATATTCCATACCTCGGCTTGATAACTTTTCAGGTGTGGATTCAGGCAATGAATGGACTTCCTTACCTGCTTCACCACAATTTTTGAATCACTGAATACCATTAAATTCTATATTTTCAAATCTAGTGCCTCATATTCAGCTGTATTGTTTGTGCATTCAAATTCTAATCGGCAAGCGATCAAATTTTTGTTACCTTCTGGGTCAATGAGAACACATCCTGCACCAACTCCTTCTTTAGATTTGGACCCATCGAAGTAGAGAGACCATATGTGAGTCTTATCGGCTGTATGTGACATATTAGGGAGAGCTACCGATTGTGTGCATGTCATGAGTTCTGACTGTTGTTCTGGGTCAGTAATGGTAGAAGTTTCTGCCATGAAGTTACTGAAAAAGGTGTTCATTCCCTACATTTCAGGTGAATTAGTAGAAGTAGTAAATGGTTCATTAGTGTCATTTAAATCAGTCACGGTAAGCTTGAGATAACGCTCGTGATTGACCTTGATTCTATTAGGCTTTCCATTCTCTGGCAGCCACAAATGAGACCAGTCTGTCGCAAAGTAACCATGCAGCTGTTCGGACCAATCCCTACTTAAAATAAGCCATATACTTCAGGGATGTCCACGACAATAATATCAATAATCTGGTGAACTTTAGGATTAGAGGATAATCTGATAAGGACATTTTTTAATTCACCTATCACCTTAACACTGGTCCGATCAAGCTGAATAATTTTCAGACTTGAAGTTTGGACTTTAGCATTGATTTTCTAGAAGATAGACCAAGGCATTACATTTGATGATGTGCCAGAATCTACCACACAATTATGTAAATTCCTATTGAAAATTTTCAAGGTCAACAGAAAAGGTGGGACATTTCTACGAGTGTTAACAACAGAACTTTGTTGATTTTTAGTTGCGGTCACAGGGATTATTCTATCTACATTTGTTACACTTTTTACAGCAAGGTATTTTTTATCCAAGGATTCTAGTGTCGTTTTAACGAGAACCTTTTGAGATGTTTTAGGGTTGTTTTTTGCAAATTTGTTGTTGTTCATATTGTTGTTTTCTGCAATGTTCTGAAGCATCTTTTGCAGAAGAAAAATAAATTTCAATAATTCATAAACAAAAATATTAGCTCTAAGTTTCTTAAGGTCTTCAATCAGATCATACTCTAAACTTGGGGTTGCTGAATTCTATTTTTTCAGTCTGCTTAAACTATTTTTGAGGTGCACTAGTTCCAATTTCAGAAGAGGGTTTGTTTTGTGTTTTTCTTCTGGTATTATAAGGATGAACCGTTTAAAAATTGGCTTGAAAGATACTATCCGAAAAATGCCCAAAGATGTTGGGAGGGGATTTGTCCTCTTCCACTATTTCTTGTTCAACTACATCTTCAGAAATATCAGGGGGAACTAAGTTATCATGAGCTTCAAGGATTGTCTGTATCGCATATTGTAGGCTTTCTAAATTAAGGCCTTCGGAATTTAAGTTGGGTCGGTTTGTGGGAAAAGGTTTTCTGAAAGAGGGTTTGTAAGGCCCTTTGCTTGAAGAAGCTTCTTCAGCTAATCTCCTTAAATCTACGACTTGATTAGACAATTTTTGAACAACCTTATGTAAACTTTCCAGATCTGAGCTGTCTGATTGAGTTTTGGTTTGGGGAGGTCTAGGAAGAATTTCAATTTTCTTCTTGGAAGATGAGGTAATCTCTGCCTCATTACAGATATTATCCTTTAGGCTTAGAATATCTTTCTCAATTTGGCTTGCCTCCTCGAAGGCTTCCAATAATGTTGCCTTATTAGACCTTTTTACCCAGATTTCTATGTTCTGGTGTAAGGCTTTGGTGTAGTATGCGATGATAAGATTTTCAACAGGCATTGAATCAATGGACATTCAAATTTTTAATGTTAGGAACCTTTCATTAAAGTCTTTTATTTTTTCCTTGGGGTTCATCTTTAAACTGAAGATTTCCATGATTAAGACTTCGGGAGATTTGTCATCTCCAAATCTCTCAAGGAAACAAGATTTGAATCTATCCCAAGATACAATGGTGTCGGGTTGTTGGGAAAAATACCACGTAGAGGCAGTGCCTTCGAATGTATACAGGAAAAGTCTACATACTACATCTTCGTGTTCTATGTTTCGGAGTCTAATGGCTAGCATGAATTTTTTTATGTGATCCTCAGTGATTTACTTAGAATCTGAATTGAATTTAGGGATCCATTTCTCCAGATGTTTAAGCAAAGGATGTTGAGNGAGGGATCCATTTCTCCAGATGTTTAAGCAAAGGATGTTGAGGTCCAGGTATGGCCACGACATCTTTATCGAGCCAAGGTCTGGCGGGATTGTTTGGATTTTCCATGGTTCTGGGTGGTGTCGAAGGCTGAGATGAAGAACTCCCTTCGTTCGATGACTCTTCTCCCGAAGAGGAAGGAGATGAAGGCGGTGGTGAAGGTGGGATACCAAATCCTCCAGTTGCAGGAGTGGCATTGTGATCTGGATCCATAGGATTTAGTAGAAGACCAGTGCCTTCAAGTTGATCCCTGATATTAGAGAAATATATCAGTTCATTCAGTGGTCGACCTGGTTGTCTGATACAGTCCAAAGCACCATGTGTCCTTAGAAATGATTGACGAACAATTTCTTGTACGTCAGACCCTGAAGGGTTTGGTGTTACTGGATCAACGGTAATCTGTGGATTTTCGTTTGAGGTGGTTGTTGTTTGAGAAGTAACGTTGTCGTCAGAATGACTTCTTGTTACTCTAGGGGAGTGGGTTTGTGGGGGAGGAGTCTTGCAACCTCCACGTGCCATCAATCATGTTCAAGCCCTCCTTCTAGCACTATTTGTTGACGGGCGAAAATGACCGTCCGTCAATTGGAAGAATGAGTCTAGTCCGGGGTTGTCTAAATAACCCAATTCGGTTGGTATGACTCACTCTGATGGTTTTAATGGCTCCATTGGGAAATCTAAAAGTCTTAAAAGAAACAAAAAGAAAAAAGAGTTGACTATTTAAATAACTACTTAATGTACATACGTATTTATATAACTATTTTAAATAATATTTACACAACGGATCTGTCTATCTTATTTATGTGCATGATATACAAGTTGCGAGTTTTAATCTAAGCTCACAAAAATCTATGTAAAGATGTCTTCTTTAACAAAAGCAGATAAAGAAAGCACATAAATTATTTTTTTGTTTTTTCTTTGTTTATCTAAGATTAAACAGAAAAATATACTATGAAATAGGAGTATGTGGTTGGTCAAAGCCAGACCATATATTAGAGTTTCGAAGGAAAAAAAATGACAAAAAGAAAAGAACTAACCTATTAATGCATCCAACGTTTGTGTTATAGAGAATATCCAGCCACCTTGTCCAAGAGGTAAACCTACAACGAACCTTCAGATCATTCTGAATAAATGCGAAACAATATGATGTAAAATGAGTTTTAATAATCGAACGTATAATAGATATAGTCACAGTGATATTATGATTTATAAGCAATTACAATGAGATAAATCTTATTGTAAGAACTTTGCATTTAAACATTCAACAAAAAATTAAAGATAAATCTCATAATTTGAGTTGAATAGATGATTACCCTATATGATATCTGAAACATCACATATGGACAACATTTATAAATGAATTATCCCAACTCATAATAAAGCATGAAGAAAAAATCTATCAACACCTATTATCATGTCAAGATAAACAGAACTTAAACTAAGACATTATACACAAGAAGCTAAAGTTGTAATATGTATTTCTATTCCATTCAAGTCTGTGCATTCTTTATCCATACTTCACCCCCAGGCCAACATGATTTGATTACAAAAAATACGGGTTTATAAAAGGTTCAAAAAAGCTAACTGTCTTATCTTATAAGATAAGGTTAAATCTCTACAATTATCTACTGATTACAAAAATAGGGGGAATATAACCACCCCAAATCAAACTAAATCTCTAAAAATGAAAAAGAGTTTGTTCCTGTTTACACAAAAATGAGCCATAGATATGGCTAATAAACTCAAAAAATCTCCAGATCATTTAGTCACTATAAACTCCCAAATATCCTGAAAGAAAAAGATGAAATAAATAAATTCAGATATACATTTAACCAATATTTTCCAAATTTTGAATAAGAATAGACTGGCTACAGAATCTGTTGATTCTATAGCTAGTCTTATTTTAGCAATAAATAATTTATTCTATGAACAAGAATGTAACACTATTTTAAGACAAAAACGAATCTTTACTTTAACTGGAAAATCAAATCAATTCACACGATCTCAGAATTGATCATTGCTGTGACACTTTCGACATTTTTTAGTATGATGTTCACTATTGTTTTCGGACGTTTTCCTTGTCTCTGAGCAATGGAATTGAGCCTACAATTTTCATCTGGTAGGGGGTCGACCAAATCGGTAAGGGTTTTGATCTATGATTGTAAAATGGGTATGTCCGTGTAATACTTTTCAATCCAGAACAGACAAGTTTCACATTGTAAACCTATGACGGTCATTTGATAATACCCAAGGTTGTGTGCCGGACTGTCTTCACTGTTGCCTTTAGATTTGTTATCAAACTTAATACCTGGAAATTCCTGACTGTGCTTCAAGCAAGGTGGGAGGTTATCCACAAAATTGTAAGCCTGGTGGGGATCTGCTTGGAAAGAAGGAGGGTCTTCTTCGGCCAAGAATCTGTCGATCTCCAAGTTCGAGCTTTCATGGATCTCGATCATTTTCATCGAGCTCACATGAGGGTTTGATTTATTTCGCATTTTCCTCGAGATCAACCTACCTGCCCTTTTATTTTTAAAACCTAAATCGATATCACCTTTAGATGGCTTTCCCACAGATCTATTTACTTTCTTAGTAGAGGCTTTAGCATGGCTATGCTCAACATATTTTGGGTCGGATATAGGCTTACTGAGGGTGGCTATAAAATAGGCCTATGTAGATGAAGGGACTACAGTTTCCTCTTTCACAAGTTTGTCAACCTCTACAACATCAGAGTTAACGAAGCCATTTTGAGCTAGGAAGGAGTTCCAGTCATCATGGTGTAACTTCAATTGGTGTACTAACAGTATCTTTATTAAGCCATGGTGAAACAAGATTGAATCCAATTGTTGTCTTTTATACCTCTTTACCATTTTATACAAGCTTCTCCATAGGTAATATGGCATGTTTAATTGAAACCCAATGAAATTCATAAGCAAACGTATATGATATAGAAAAACAAAACCAAAACTACCTTCACATGTCACGAATTGTTTCAAGACTACTGGCAAGCCATGCCATCAGGTTTTCAACATGACCACGGGCATACCTTTGTCGCAACAATTGATTTTTCCAGACGTGAAGAAAAGACTCCATGGAACCTCTTTGACTTTAGCATTTTTTAACCACTTATGCCTAGTCAAAGGAAGACCTATTGCTTGACCTAAAAAATCCTCTGTGACTTCGACCTAAATGTCTCCCACCTTGGCTCGACATCCATCAAACGAAAGGGAAAATTCCTGAGTGGTAGGCAAGTTGAATCCCTGGAATTTCTCAATAAAACTAAGCCAGCCTTGACCCTTGAGATCTTCCCTTGCATCATCGCACTGGAGTAGGGTCTGAGACCCATTGGGTTCAATCCTAACAACTGGGACCATGGGGATTTGACAAGAAATCAATAAAAAAAAATGAGTATGGAGAGTTTCAAAGAAGAAGACTAGAGCGACATTTCAGACCCAATACTCATTAATAACCTAGGGCGTATGAACATAAGTTCCTCAATACAAAATGATAGGTGTTTTGTGAAATGAATGCGAGGAGTACATACAAAACTCAAGACTAAGCTCAAAGTGATGGGCTTACTGTCATTGAACTGCCACCTCTCACATGGTACAGGCCACAACCAGGTGCATTAAAACTTCATCATTGCACAACAAGGTAGGTTTGGTTTCTAAAGTTTAGGATAGGGAAATTTTTTATAAACCAAAATGTATTGACAAGGAAACACATGACCAAGAGCCACAAATATATATCAAGGTTTAAACTAAAATGACCCTTGTTGATTCAAATAACAATACATAAGCATGCTTCACATTTGAGGAGTCAATAAAGAAGATGAGCTTGATAGCAGGAAACAAAGTCTTTATTAACAAAAACTATGGAGTCATCTACCTTTCATAAACTTTTAAATGAAGCGATGATACAGTCATAAGTTTTAATGCTTCATTTTCATGCTTTCAGTCATGAACGAATCATGAAAACAAAAACACTAGGAATAACCGAAAACTCACATTTGTAGTTTCAAAAATTACTCATGAAGAACAAAAAAAAGTACGACCCCAAGTAGGCAGCTACAAAGATTATTATTTGATGCTTTGAAAAGTTAAAAATATGTTGGGCTGCCAACAAGGCCCTGGTAATAAGTTGTCACACATTATACAATAGGAATTAATATAATGAATATTTGAATATATGGGTAATAAAGTACAAATAAATCCTAATGAAGGATTAGTTGGAGTTGGTACAACTGCTCCAACCATCTCTCTATTGTAAAAATACTCATGAAGATGGCATGCAAACTTAGATGTATATCCTTCCCACATATCTCTCTCTTCTTGAGTACGTATGTGTCCCTAATATTTGTCCTATAATGTAGTTCTCTTCTTGAATGCATCCCTCTGATTCCATGGATTTACAGCACCAACTCTAAGGATTTTATGTGATTTTATGTCTCCCCCAAAGTGTCCTCTATATGGATCATCATGAAGTTCAAAGAGGAATTTATCAGCATCCTCCTTTTTCAAACATCTTAGGAACACGCCATCATAATTATTTATGAATAGTATTCCTTGTGTTAGGTGGTATTAGGATGATTTGAGCCTAAGATCCCTCTTCTTCTTTGGTTCCATGTATTGGGGAGCTGCAATAGGGGTTAAATAATACTTCATCTCATAATACCATTCATTGGTGTTGACAGTGATGTAACATACTTCTCTCTCTAATAGACTCTTATCCTCATAGAGTTCATCTTCATCATCTGTATTCTTTGATGGTTCAACTTCCAGTTTGCACAACCCTTATCCCCTAACAATATTTGCAAGATTGATTTCCATATCGTATTCTTGTAAGGTTGTCATCCAGTTTCCCCTTTTTTCTCCCAAATCCTTTTGTACTAGGATATTTCTTACAGTAGGATAGGGAACAATGAATTTAGTTATGGATTTGAGCAGATATGTTCTAAAATCTTTGACAACTTTAAAAACTGCATAGGCTTGCTTGTCCACTTCTGGATAATCTATCTCTACCCCTTGCAAACCATAACTCATAAAGGCAATTGGGAATTCATTCCCTTCATTTTTCTTTTGTGTTAGGACAATTGCAAACTCATATATTAAGTGAATGTATAGAGTATGAAATCTTTGTTGAAATNACTCCATTTGTACTCTACATTCGTTTTTATCATGTTCTAAAGAGGATTGATAGTTTCAAAAAAACTTGGGACAAACCTTCTCACACAATTAATTTTCCCAAGAAAATTCTGCATGGATTTCTTGTTATGGGGAAGACAAATTATGGAGATTTCCCGAGTTATTCTAGGTTCTATCATCATACCGTATTTGGATACAATAAATCCCAACAATTTTCCTTCATTGACTGCAAACACATATTTCTTTGGATTTAGCGAAATGCCATATCTTCTACATCTATTGAAGATCTTACTCAAGTGGGTTATATGATCTATTTTATCTTCTAGGGATGAAGCAATTTGTATTTCATTTTCCTTAGGTT
>JASDQU010375082.1:18057-41914 GCA_032191745.1 Picea mariana | reverse complement strand
TATTTGGATACAATAAATCCCAACAATTTTCCTTCATTGACTGCAAACACATATTTCTTTGGATTTAGCGAAATGCCATATCTTCTACATCTATTGAAGATCTTACTCAAGTGGGTTATATGATCTATTTTATCTTCTAGGGATGAAGCAATTTGTATTTCATTTTCCTTAGGTTCTAGGACCGCCTTCCATCCATTGTTTATCTTAGATGAATCCTTCTTGAGGACAAATTCTCCCCTTTTTCTCTTGTTTTTTCTCCTCTCAATAGACCTGGTTTTATTGTTGTAATAATATTCACCTACAACCACTACAAAATCATCTAGTTATAGTATCTGATATGTATAAGAAAAATTTCCTGGGATAGTTGCTAGAGGAGTGCATTCTTCAATAGGGATAGTATATTTTCACTGGGGTTTGCTACAACTTTTTTTAACTCATCTTTCCTTTTCATCTTTTCTTGATATGAGTCTTCCTCTGATTTCTTCTTTAACTCAGCTGCCCTTTGTTTTTCATCTTCTTTCTGTCTCTTTTCTTCAGCTTCAGTAGAGAATATTTTCTTCTCTTCATCCTCCCTTTTTTCCTTTTTAGTTCTACATCCTGTTTAGCTTTGGCTTCTTTTTCATTTCCATTTTATTTTTCTTCAACATCTTTCTTAAGGATTTCATCCTTTTTCTTCTTCTCTTCTTGCTTGGTATTATTCTTTTCCATCTATGATTTTTTCCTTTGTTGAAATCTCTCTTTTTCTTCCCTAGCCTTATTGACTCTGTCTTCATCTTTCTATGCTTATTCCATTTCCTTAACCTCCAAGTTTTCTTTTTCTTTTTCCAAAAACATTTTAAATCGTTCCTTCTCTATGTTCATTTCTTCATCTTCCTCCTTTTGAAGACTTTCTCTAGCTAACTCATCTTGTATCCTCTACAATACTTCTTCAAAAAAGAAATATCCTTTGAAGAGGTCTTCAACAAATTTACTTCAAGGATGATTTGGTGTGTCAAATTGACCGATTTGATATGGTCATACACTATGTTGTGGGGATCATGCCCTTTTAAGTTCCCTGTGCATAATCATATCTCTTGTAGGGCCTCGAATTCCTTCCGAGCATAGGGTTTGTTAGAAAAAATATATCTTCCTATGTGCAGTGGGAAGCTTGTTCAGTATTTCTTTTGTTTCTCCAATAGGTGTGTTGTGATCCCTTTTTCTACTATCTGGTATCCAACTTCTCAAGCCAACAACTTGTGAGACACATATTTGGGTAAGAGGTGTGGTGGCCCAAAACTTCCATAAATTTTCATATAGGTGCAATACTTCTTAACATACCAATCTCAAATTTCTTTCAGGGATTTTATAGCTCCTTCTGATATCTTATGAGGGAAAATACCAAAAATCACCTTGTACAGAGGGGATAAGAAATAAATATTCCATAAAAATGTTCCTTGTAATTTACATCCCATGGCTCCGAGGAGTAAATGTGAATCGGGGGTTGCCTCAGAGTTCAAGTCCATTCAAAAGAAGGGAAATGAATGATAGAGAAAATCATATCAATGAAATAAGATGACATATAAAAGCCATGTTTTTCCATACCTAGTGCCTCTTTAGCTATTTTGAATATGTTGAAAGCTAGGATATTCTTCAAGTTGAACACTTGTCATGTCTTCACTACAGTATATTCCATCGGAAACCATTCCATCCTAAAATGTGTGTTGGTTTCCTCACTATACAACCTGCAAATCATGGTATTCAATAGCTTGTAGGGTTATTTTAGGTATTGGGCTGGCATATATCTTTCCCCTTTCTTGACATGTGTTAGTGCATCATTGTACCAGTCTTCCATTAATTCTCCAAAATCTTCATTTTCTATCCCATAATTCTCCAGAAATGACTTGTTCAATGACATGGTAGGCTATGGGGTTTGATACCTGATCCTTATGTCTTAAGGATTCAAATAAGCAATAATAGTTTTGGATTCATTGATAATGGTGGTTGTACCCTTTTCAAGGTGTTTAAAACACCACCATGCAATGTCATTGTATGGGAACAACATAGGACATGTTGTGAGAGTATGAATGCCACTTTTATTGATATTATGGTATGCATCAATTTCTTTGTCATCAAATGGGAGGTATTCATTGTGGAAGACGGGATATATTTCATCGTACCTTGGACAATGTTCCCTTCCATCGAAGAAATTAGTTTATGGGAATTGGATCGGGTCTGGATTGTTAATAAGGGAAGGTACACTAAACACTATGTTCTTTTCCTTTCTGGTTTGCACACGAGACATCTTGTTTTCCTTGAGTTGTTGTTACAAATAATATTATAGTCAAATTTCCATATAATCAATCACTGATAACATTTAATTTAGATCATACAATACACATACCTAACCATTCTGAGATTTCAGAGGTATTTGAAGCCATTATGTTGTCACAATATAAGCAATTACACTTTCACGGGTTTCTTAGAGGTGAACATTGGACCTATTAAGGTTAAAAAAAGTTTTATTCTTTACCTTTTCCCCCAAACCATATGTAATTAGTGTTTAGCATGTTTTAGCTTTCGTTGGGTTAGATTCGTACAACTTCCATTTATTCCTTTGGTGATCTTTCTTCGTGGTACCGTAAGAATGTCATCAGAGAGATGGGATTGGAGGTTAGTGTGAATGGCCTTTCCGATAGTTCTTTCATCAGAAGAATTTGTTCTGAAGTGTTTGAAGGTCTTGGGATCTTCCAACGATGATCCCTTTGTAATATTTGATTCTATCTCGAGAAGTGTGTCAAATGGATGATGGTAGCGCATTCACTCTTGCGTGTATTTAACATGTATGGCCCTTTTAATTTAACCTTTTGATTTGTAACTTTTAGATTTGACCATTAGGTCGAGCCGTCAAATAGGAAGGAGTAGTTTTGAGGGTGAAACATCGAAAAGTGTGCATTTTGACAATATCATCGAAAGAGTCTATCGGAGGATGGGAATCAAGAGAGGCAATGGGTACCCTCTAATATTTATTCTGATGTAGGGGATTTCCTACGTACTATCAGGCCATGTTCATTGGGAAGGATCTATTGAAGTATGCTAGTGCAATATATCATTGAATGTTCTGACGATGATTTCTCTAAAAGTGCACACCAAAAAGAGTATCACACGTAGCATAAGGTCTATGGTTTGGTGAGGGACTCACCATTATACGCATTGTTGTAATAGGCTCATTGAAGTCCTATAGGATAATCACCTCTCAACATGTAAGCATAAAGTAAAGGCCTCGTGGTAGCATAGACAACTTGTGTACAAAGAGGAAGGCATTGTCTTCAACATATACGGTCGGGAGGAAACATGCTTGCTAGATGCAATACCTCCCAATACGAACTCCTGACAATATTGTTTCTATAGGTTAGTCAGAATATGTCTTTGGAAGATATGGAATAGGGTAAGTCCAACGAAGGATACCCGACAACTCTGGAGTAATGATCATATGGCTAGAGTGCACATGCGCAATCATGGAGGAGCTTCCTGAAATGGGCTTAAGGTTTCTTTAATGGATGGAGAGGGAGTGGGTGAGTAATAAAAATATGAAAATCTTTCTGCCACTCAAAATTCCTTGGGTAATCTTCAAAGATTGTAAATAGAAGGGTAGTTTTATGTATGAATACCTAGTCAAGTTAGTAGTGATAAACCGCTTGCTTAAATTTTAATAGGTAGGTACCCACTGAAATCCTCTAAGATAGAGAATTTTAGTGGGTTGTTGTGGAGGGAACAACATTGTGCATGTCTAAAACTTTGAGGGTCATCACATGAACCCATTCCCCCTTCCCCTTCATCATTAATACTCATTATTTCTTATATTCCACCTAGGTACTTAGGAAATATGGGATGTCTTAGGATTTGATGCATGTATAAGGGTTAATATTGTTCCCCGTGGTGAGACTTAGGAAAGTACTAAAACAAACCCCCTTTTGTGATGATTTGCTAAAGGATGTCACTAGGTGATCCCTATTAATGGTTCACTAAAAAGATATATCTATCACTTCAGGTGGGTATTGTGCATTGGGATACATGTTCCATGCTTTGGGATCCATGATGTTTCATTAGGATCTATGTACTCTTATATGGCCATATCTAGATATATTGGGATTAGTGATATTTTCCTTTGGATCTGTGTACCACATTGAGATACATGTTACTGAATTGGGATCCATGACAGTGCATTGGGCCATGATGGGGATTCCATGTCATCACACATTCCACATGGACCATTTATATGCATTGTCCTTACTCAGTTGGACATTTCATTAAATTCTCATTCATTATTTATTCCCTTTGTTCCACACGTGGGTGTAATTAATGCATTGGAGAGAGTGATTTCACATTACGAAGCTGAATAAACATGATGACTTATGTTCCTTGATGATGTGGAACCCTTACTAGACCATTACTTGAGGAGCGCCAACCTTCATGAGCCCACGCGTACTACATGGGAGTATTTTTATACATGGATGACTCATACACTTGGATATGACATCATCCATGTTGAGGACATTCTTCCACCTTTGGACCATTCCTTGCATCAAGGAGGCTAGCTATGTGGAAATTGGACCATTTGAATTGCTTTTAGACCGTCTCCTAGACATTGCCATCATTTTTTGAGGGGAACACCTCTCTTGGCCTCTATTGTTTTCACACATTTGGATATCACATTGTATTTTGACACTTTCTAGAGGGATGTCTCACTTTATGAGCTTATTATCGATATATATTTTATTATTTTGTATTCTACCCATGGTTTTATCAGGATAGTGGTTTTGGAGCTCATGGTTTTTGAGTTAGCACATGGTCTTGTATTGTATTCGAGGAGGCTTCTCACATATTAAAGGAGAAGTTTTCCTCCATTTCAAATTCTTGGAGATTAATGAGAAACTTGGCTATTGAGTTTATTGAGTATCTAATCATGTTCTTGTAATTGTCTAGTACTTTTTCAATGGTTAGATAAATTTTCTTAGAGGCTACTACAAGGCCAAAGAAGCACACAATGCTCCACTTGGAAGGGTTTCTTGAAGGTAAGTTCTCTCAATGCCCCATTTGATCATTAAAGTTCCTTGTTCATGCATTAAGGAAGGGTTTCTAGTGGTGCTAACATTTTTCTTTGCTAGCCTTTAAGTTCACCTTGTATAGTACCAGGAAAGTCTCCTCATGGACCAATCCTCTCTTCAAACCTTAAGAGAAACTTCAATCCCTAATTAGCACTCGAGGGGCAATCCTTACTATGCCTTTCAACACTGCTTCATAAAAAACCCTAGGCTTCACATAAAGGTGAAGTGGTGACCCCAAAGGCCCTCTAAGGAACTCGTTTCTTATTAGCTTCAACCATCTAAAACCTAACAAATTAAATTCATCTTCTTTTGTATTTTTTTTTTATCTATATTGCATATCCTTACATGAGATTTTGCAGCTGGTCGATTTTTCATCTTCTCATTCCTAAATAGTTTTGATGGTTTGTTGGTATCTCCTTGATCCATTTATTTATAGTGTCAAACACTAAGGTTTTTATTTTTTTATGCAAGTCTAATTTACCACATGTTGCATCCCTAGCAATCCTCTTGAGTCGATTTGTAATTTGAGTTAAATTTTCAGGGTTTATAGAGGTCAAATATGAGGTTATTCTCCCATTCTCAATGGACGTTGAAACTTTTATTTTCTCCATATTGTTTCAGAATGTCTCTATTGTCAAGCTATCCCCAATTTTTCTCCAATGACCTAATATTTCCCTATGTCGTTACCTATTCTTTATTGAGCATTAGCCTAGTTATCACTACCATTTTATGTAGAATATACAGAGGCAAAGTTTGGTGTTGTGGCTATCACCTCAGTGCATCATTTGATTATATTTTTTCTAAGTTGGCTCACCATTTTTGTTCCCTACATCACCCTCCTCGAATGACCTAGTTCCTATATGTATCTTTCCTCATTATCTGTTGGTTGGGAGGCCATTACTAGTTATAGTCAAGGTTTGAACAACAAATTGTGTTGTATGTAAGTTTTGTTTATGATTGGATTACTTTTTGTGGCAAGTAAACACATAGGTTGATGACATAATTCATGAATATGTTTGGTGATACATTCCTTACCCATATTCTGTGATCATAGCTTTAAAATTGTCCTAAGATTGCTAAATTATTGGTTACATTAAGTTTACCACATCAATGACCCAATTTGTGAAATACATATTGTTCTATGCAATCTGATTAACCACAATCTTCTTCTAAATATGTTGTCAATGACCATCCATTTATGATACCTATGAATTTGTTGTTGCACTCATGGATATGATTTTATAATACACATGCTCTTAGAAATATTATATTGCAAGTTACTAGTTATTACTTCATGGTAACGAATGATGATTGATGGTTAATTTAATGATAAGTCTCATGAATATGCTTTATGAATGAACACATGTGTTTTTCACAGTAATTGGTAAATGAAGAAAAATGATGCATTGATGTGATATGTTGGTGTTATTGAATGTAATCTTGGGCATTATTTTTTTCCTTAGCTTGTTTGCATTGAGATATCCTTTAGAGAAATCAACCATAGTCAACCTAGTCCTTGTCCTCACCCATCCTAATTGCGACAATAGGACCTAGTTTGACCAGTTAGGAAAAACCTCCTTACGTTAGAAGCCCTAACCTAAAGGAGTAGAGGCAAATTTATTAAGGTGATAGTGGGAGGATTTCCTGTCCATTTTCCTAAGCTCTCCTTTGCAGGGTGCGACTTCCCCTTGACGAGAGTTTGAGCAGTAACAATACCCTTTCTCCAAAATTTTCAGTTAGTGCATATTAAGATTATTTCACCAAGATAGATATCTAAGAATATTTCCACTCTTTCCAGATGTTTTTTGGTCCATGATTTCTCCCTAAACATTAAATAAAAAATGATTTGTAATCAACCAATCAAAATTAACCCAAACATGCTCAAAGAAGAGCTTAGCAATGTATTTTATTGTGATACTCTTCTTGCATGGTGCCAAAATGGCCTTCTTAGAGAAATGATCAACAACCAAAAATACACAATTGTTACCATGCACGGTGGAGGAAACAATTGACATGTAATCCATGAAGACTAAATCATAGGGCTTTTCTAGGGTAGGTTGAGGAGTGTACAACCCCTTCTTTTCAATGGCATGTTTAGCGATGGCACATGAAGTGCACAATTTGATATACCCATTGATGTCCTAAGGGATTTTTGGCTAACATAAATACTTTTGAAGTACTTATACTATCCTCTCCACATCAAAGTGCCCTACCACCTGACTATAATGTGCCTCCCAAACTAGATTTTCATGCTCACTTGAAGGCACATAACTATGGCCTAGATATAAAAAACGTGCATCTTGGAGGTGAAAGTTTGGAACTTGTTTTCCTACGCCCAATTTTTTATACGTAGCACAAAATTTAGGGTCGCTGCCATATAATTGGGGACACTAGAAGGTCTCGTGCCCACAAGAGTTAAGAACTGGGGTTAGCACCACAACTAGGGGTCACCTGAGATAGTCTGCAAAAATGGTTTTCACTTGACTTCTTGTACTTAATGTTCAAATGGAATTGTTGCAAGTACGTGGACCACTTCTAATGGAATTCATTTTGTAACTTGACCTATGTTTGCATGAATTGTAGGAACTTGTGATCAATTTGGATGATCATTTCCTTTCCTAGAATATAATGCTTCCATTGTCGACATTCTTGCATAATGGAGTACATCTCCTTGTCATAGGTGGGATACTTTCAAACAATGTTAGAGAGTGTGAGAATGTGATAGGTCATTGGATGTCCATGTCAAGTGAGGACTCCACTAATAGCATAGTCAGAGTCATCTTCCTCAATCTCGAATAGTTGTTGCAAGTTTGGCAGAGTAAGGACTAGTGGCAAGAAGAGGCAACTTTCAAATCCTTAAATGATTTTTGTTGTGACTCAGACTAGGAAAACTTAGCTTTAGCTCCACATTTGGTCACTTGGTTTAATGGCCAAGCGACATGAGATAACCCCAACACAAACCTATAGTATAACTTAGAAAGGACCAAGAAGCTATGGATCTCTGTTAGATTCATTAAGGCTGACCAATTGCTAATGAATTGGATCTTGGTTGGTTTCATATGCACCCCATGTTCATCCACAATGCATCATAGATACCAAATTCTTTGCATGCCAAATGAAAATTTATCCATATTGGCATATAATTTTTGTTTCCATAGGGTGCTCATGATATGTAAATGTGCTTCAAATTATCTAACCAAGTTCTACTAAAGATGAGGTTGTCATCCAAATATACAACCACAAAAGATCTTGTGAATGGCTACAAGATATCATCCATCATCGTCATGAATTTTGTCAGAGCATTAGTTAAGCCAAAAGGCATGACCAACCACTCAAAAACATCTTATTTATACTTTAAAGTGGCCTTCCATACATTGTTTGTTCAATTGAGACCTGGTGATATCCCTAATTCATATCAATCTTACTAAAGAACTTGGAACCCTTAAGTTGATCAAGAAGATCATAATTATGGGGGATCGAGTATCGGTTCTTGACACTAATTTTATTCAAGTATATATAATCAATACTAAGTCACCATGTCCTTTCCTTCTTCTGCACTAATTCAATTGGGCTTCCACAAGGTGAGGAGGTTGATAGAATGTTTCCCTTTTGGATAAGCTCATGAATTTGAAATTTTATTTCCTCATTCTTCAAAAGAGAGAGTATGTATATTGGAAAATTAGGTAAAGGAGCACCAGGTATCAAGTCAATTGAATTCTTTACTTGACAGTGTAGGGGCACTCCTACAAGTGAAGCGAAGATATATTTGTATTCCTCCACAATATTTTCCACCTACTTTTAATGTGTAGAGAGGCCCCCGACTGAGGTGATGGTGGACACAGTGACCATTCATTCACCTTTCGACTGAACCATGAAGAGGAAGAATTTTCCTTTCCAAGAGACTACCTTTCGACACTGCTTTTCCAAGATCAAGGAAACTATAGTATTTGGAACTACCTCTAGTACCCTATAGATCTAGACTCCAAAATTAACAATGACACTGTGAGGCCATACTCATAAACATCATGATATTTCCACATATAGGGATATCTTGAAAGAACATCACCAAATTCAAGTTGGGAAACGTCACATAGTACCTCATCTTTGAAGGGCTTGATTCCTTGGGACAGGCAGCATTGTTGGATGACACAGATATCTCATCATTGGCTCAACCAACCAATGGTGTATGGTTGGGGGTGTGGTGTTGTCATTATCTTCAATATATTGATTAATTCAGCCGATATCAGGTTCTTTTGGCTATTTCTGTCAAGAATTAAATGTAGTGGAGTCCCCTTCACCCACATCTGTGAATGGAAGATGCATTCTCCCTCAATATCCTCTGACTCTTCTGGTTATATATTTGTGGTTGCAATGGTAGCACTAGGTTCTTCTTTAATGATATTCTTTCCATTATCTTGATTCAAATAATATTTTGAGCTAGAGTTCGATTCTTTTTCTTTTAGCTTGGACAACAATGATTATTTCGAGCAATATTCATCAGTGTTGTGCCAAAGAATGTTTTGGAACTCACACCACTTTCTAGTGTCCTTCTTTGACTTCCCGTTACCCTTATTTACCTGTGGATTTGATTAGTTGTATTGAGGTTGGATATCCTTTCCTTTTCCTTTTTTCTATGATTTAGGGACACCTTTACCATGCTTATGTTATAGTGGATTTGTAGACCCAAACTCCCACTTATTCCTTTGCTTAAATCTCTTCTCAATTTTGACAACATATCGATAAACAATTCCTAGTGGGGATATGTACAAGAAATCCATGAATATTTGTATGTACCTGTGTGGTCCAGCTGGATATCGGTGGCCACCCACCTTTACCAACTTGCTCAAAACTGTTTTCTGACAATTTTGGCAATTTACTATTTTTAGTAGTTTTTAACCTTCGGGGCCATTTTAAGGGCCTAAATGAAGGTTTTTCGGGATAGAGATTCTCAACAATAACCAAAGGCTCTAATTGATCCACAAAAATGAATCTCCTCAATGATACCTTTCCAACGAGTTATTGTGCGCCCCAAACGGAGATCGTATGCCAAAGTTATGCCCCCAGGAAGTTGATACACCAAACTACCCAAACGGGGTCCACAAAACTATTGGCTTTTCATCTTCCTGGGATAGGGTTTTGTATTTTATTTATGATAAAAAGGCCTTTGGAGCCTCATTGTAAAAAATCATCTTCTCATGGATGCAAGTATCCATCACATCTCTTCTCAGAGATAAGTTGCCACCATTCTAGCGAGTCTTTTTGCACTCTGTATTTTATAGTCTTTGTAGATTTTCGCTCATTAATAGAAAATTGTGTATTACTATATATATGTGTTTATGGTTGCATATATGATACATTTATGTTATAATATTGGATATCTGATATATCTCTATACATTTCTTTATTATATCTCCGCTCTCATTTCATGCCGAAAATAATATGGATCAGTGGTATCAGAGCAAGTTGCTCTTGATCATTTTTTTTTCAGTACATGTCCCCGACAAGGTCTGAGTATAAAAAGTTGGGTCTTGAGCTTGTCTCTTTTGAAAACAATTGATCTTGCATGCCCGAGAAACCCTCCATGGCGGAAGAAAAGAAAAACGATGGAGCAGACGATTCTATCAATTTGTTGCTTGAGCAAGCACTCACGCGACAGAGGGACAAAATGATGGAGAATTTTTCCCACATCCTTCAATGCCTGCCGATAGAAACAGGCGCATCTTCTTCAAACAACCACTTTGGAAGCACCTCCCCTTTCAAGGTACAGGTTAATTTTGATATTCCTGCATTCCCTAAACAAATGGTTAAATCTGCTAGAAGGTTATTTATATGTTCACCAATTTTCCGACAGGGAAAAGATCACCTCCACACTCCTTAAAGATCTCCCCCGTGTCAAACATTGGTGGGAAAATTATTGGGAGAAAATTTTCACAAAAGAGTCTGGAATATATGGGGCCAATCCCACTTGGGATTTTTTTGTGGACGCGGTAAAGGAAAATTATTACCTTGTTGGAAACTATGAGGACCAGTATATGAGATGGACCACACTATGGCAAGAGAGGGGCCAAGCAGTTCTGAAGTTCACCAATACCTTCCATACCTTGCACACCAAGCTGGGTATCAAATACTCTGAATGACATTTGGTTTTGAAATACCGTGGGGCTCTACACAGATACATCCAAACTGAAATGGATTTTCTGGACATCTCATCACTCAGTGCTTCTTATCGATATGTTGTTAAAATAGAGAAGAAATTTAAGCACCAAAACAAATGAGAGTTCAGGTCTACAAATCTGCAACAACCAAAGTATGATAAAGACGACCCTAACAAAGAGTCTTTCGAAAACCAGTCCAAGACACAGGAAAATAAGGGTCATGGAAAGACGAAGAAGGACACCAGAAAATGGTGCAATTTCCATAAAATCCCCTGGCACAACACCGATGAATGTCACTCAAAACAGTCATTGGTGGCTGAAATAAAAGACAAGGAGCCAAACATTGATTCAGAATCTAATTTAGAAAATACTAACAGAAGACAGATCATCGACGTAGACCCCACTGCTATTTTTGCGACCGCATCAATTCAACCTGAAGAACTAACAAATCCTGAAGAGGGGGAGTGCCTTTTTCATTCATAGATGTGGGTGAAGGAGACCTTGCTGCATTTTATTGTTGATAGCGAAAGCCAAAAGAACTTCATCTCAGAAGAGGTCGTCAAATAGTTGGGATCGTCGACAACACCACACCCACAACCATACAACATTGGGTGGCTTCGCCGGGGACGAGATCTTTGTGTCAACAAACATTGTCGATTGTCATATGGAATCCATCCCTTCAAGGATGAGGTATTATATGATTTTCCCTGCTAGATGTCTTTGATGCTCTCTTGGGCCAACCATATATGTGGAAGTGCCATGCTATCTATGAGTCTCGACCCCGTAATGTCATTGTTACTCTAGGGGGTCATCTCTACAAGATACCAGACATGGTTATGACTATTGTCCCAACTAAACAGTTCCGCAAGGTAGTATCTCATACTACAAAATTTATCTTCTTCACAATCTGTTCAAAAGGTGAACAGAAGGATACTGCAACCACCACAACCTTGGCCCAAGCACCTTCTATCCAACAGAAGAAGGTCAACAAGACTGCAGAAAAGCACAAAGATTCCTTCTGCACACAGACATGTCATGTAGCCAGAATGGTTAAAAATTTCCAACCCTTCCAGCCGTAGGTTCGTGAAAACCTTCAAAATGCTGAGCAACGCAACTTCTCCAACAAGGCAAGCAGCTCATCAAGATGCATATTCAACAAACTATTTTCCCTCTCCCCCAAGAACTCAACGGAATTGAGACCATTTCTTCCTAAGGAGGGAGGATTGATCCAAGTGGATATCGGTGGCCACCCACCTTTTCCAACTCGCTCAAAACAATTTTTTGGCAATTTTGGAAATTTACTATTTTTAGCAGTTTTTAACTTCTGGGGTCATTTTAAGGGCCTAAATGAAAGTTTTTCTAGATTGAGATTCTCAATGATATCCAACATCTCTAATTGAGCCCCCAAAATGAATCTCATCGACGATACCTTTCCAACGAGCTATCGTGCACCCCAAACAGAGATCGTATGCCAAAGTTACGCCCTCGGGAAGTTGATACACCAAACTACCCAAAATGGGGTCCACAAAACTGTTGGCTTTTCATATTTCGGGGTTAGGGTTTTGGATTTTCTTTATGATAAAAAGGCCTTTGGAGCCTCATTGTAAAGAATCATCTTCTCACGGATGTGAGATAAGTTGCCATCATTCTAGCAAATCTTTTTGCACTCTGTATTTTACAGTCTTTGTACATTTTCGCTCATTAATAGAAAATTGGGTATTTTTGTATATATGTTTTTATGGTTGCATATCTAATACATTTCTGTTATAATATTGGATATCCGAGATATCTCTGCACATTTATTTATTATATCTTCGCTCTCATTTTGTAAGGCATGTGCATACAGAGCCTCACAAAACATAAATATAAATACAAAAATTCTATCTTATTTACTCCTTTATTTATTGTTCAACATAATAGAAATGTTCAACATAATAATAATGTTCATCATAAAAATGAACAACAGCAGCATAATAATGAGCATGAGGTATTTACCTCAACCTGATGTTGAATGGTGTAGACCGCCCTTCTCTTGAAGGGATGTGCGACCTCCCGGTCTTAGGATCTTCTCAATACTGAACTAAAACAATCTTCGATTCCCTGCTGGAACCTTTAAGAAACAATCCATGGGTCTTTTCAAAACTCCACTCATGTGAACAAGTGCTAAGTGCAAGTCTTCTTCATGTGACCACACCATATGACCACACGCTTATCTGAAAAGGTGCGTTGCGATTTTGCGTATCAGCTATATGAGTCAATCAACTCTCCGTCCTTCAAACTCCTGAGCCCCGAAATTGTGAAATCTTCAGATAAAATCAACGGTCCACAATAGCTCTCCAGCCAACGGCTCTGATCAAGTCGTGATTTCACGTTTCGCGAGTTTTCTCAACTCCTACCTCCAACTTCCCAATTCACGAATCAGAGAAACACTGATCTGTCACCACATGTCCTACCTCAATGAACGACCATGATCATTTCATGATTTTTGATTTCGTGAATTCTCATGACTCCACCCTTTGACCTTTCAACTCCGTGAGTCAGCAAAATGTTGATCTCTCGCCATGTGTCGCCTTTCAATGGACGGTCCTGATGATTTCGGGATTTTTCATTTTGGGGTTTCACGAATTTCATTCTACATCTTTCAAATCTTTTGGTTTGTGAAATTTCGATAAATCCTCGCGGCTAACCGGTGAGATGCTTCTCCAAGATCTAACGACTTGAAATATTTCGGCTCTTTCTGAATGGATCTTGACCCTCGATCTTGTCCAATATTCAAACTTCTTTTCTGAAGGATTTCTCCCGCTCAGTCCTCTATACTTGTTCTTTCTTCGAACTTCAATTTTTTGCGCTTCACCTTTGAACGCTTCAACTCTTAAAAACTTAGAAACGTTTCTAAGTGTTTCCTCTCGAGACTTAAAACCAATACTCCTCCCGAGCTTCTAGTAAATGAAACTTAAATATTGTCCCTAGCACACACTTTCACTATGTGTCTTTTTCAAAATACTTTCTAGCACACTCCTGGCATACTCTGTGCTCAACCTCCTGAGATTTCAAACTTTAACACAATTTTGTTTCTACATGCACTCCTTGCACTCGATATGCATACTCTGCATACGAAAATTCCTCGCTATCTCTTCTGAGCTTTAAGTCGAAAAAGACTTCTTCACATGCACTCCTTGCACTTTGACTAGCCTTCAACTGGTTGTCTTTCAACACTTCGTCTGAGTGTTGGCCTAGTGCACTCCTTGCACATGTCTTCCACTATTGTTTTGTATTAATATAAGTGTATGTTTACAACTATGTACAAAACTAGACTATCATGGAGTCTCAGTTCCTTTTCTTCCTCTCGCTACTCTATCGCTATTCTAACACTTCCTTCTCTTCTCTACTCTCTCTAACCCCTAACTTTGGTCTCTCCTTTCTTTTTATAAGAAGGCTCCTCGAGCTTATCCTCTCCACCGCCTAAAATGTTATCACTATCTAAGTTAAGACACTTTAACGTATGACTCATTACATTAAAAGAAGATCCAGACCTGACACGGATCTAGACCTTCTTACAGTCGGTCATTTAGATGAACCCATCCACAGCTATCCAAAGGCATGGATTTGGCATTCTATCACCCTTACACATAAATTTACAAAATTTTATATTTTCGAATTTCAAAAATGAGAGGGTCAGCACCTCTCCTTATCTCCAAATGCATGATGATGTGTTGTTTTTTTGACGCATCCATTGAGGTGGAAAGATACTCCTGCATCATACTCCACTGTTGTGACAAATTCATGAGCTCATGCTCATGAGGTCACCAGTTTTGTTGAAATCCACCTGGATCCCAAACTTTTTCTTGGATATGTCTACATGTTCCTCTGCTTTTTTGTTGTTGTTGTTTTTGCTTCTCCTTCTTCTTCTTCTTTCCTGCTATTATGGTAGGTTCTCCTTTTTTCAGCTTCTCCTTGCTAACTACTTCTTGTGCTAACCTCAACATCAACCTCCTAATTTTATCAATCACCTTGTCCAACCACTCTGTTGACTGAATCCTTCCTTCATGCAGATTATTTTGCTGCATCTCCTCCTTCTGTTGATGAAAGGACATATTATATTGACCTCTCATGCTATCTTCTTATCCTGTAGTACTAAAGTTCCATTCTGCTGCAGATTTCAATTATGCAGTTTCCTCACTGAACTGTTGTTCAACCATCTCCCTTAACATATTATTTTCTTCCAACTTCCTTGGTGTTGATTCAATTCCAGTTTCTTCCAACTGCTCCCCAGGCTGGTATACTCCTCCATCTATTTCCAACTTAGCTTGTTTGATGTGCATGCTTTTCACTATCACTATTCTTTCTAGAGCTTCGAGTTCTCCACACAGATCAGTAAAATCCATGTTGCATGCTTCCTCTTCTATTGTATACTCCAATGTTGCAGTTACCTCATGTTCAGCTTCCTGGCTGAAAATTTTGAACCACTCCTTAGAATGTTCTTCTTCTACTACTAGGGAAGACTTTATTATATGCTCCTTTTCCTCTTCTTTGACAGTTCTTACTGGTTGTCCTTCTATTGTTGCACCTATAACACATGCTCTGGCCTCAACTTGGTTGTTTGCAAGGAATCTATGAATTCCCCCATTGATTAGAATACTCCCCCTCTGATCCTCCCCTGTTAGCATTTTTTGTTGATCCAAACTCACTTCTAAGTTCATGAGACTATCAGATAGTCTCATCTCCTCTCCCTTGCCCACCTAGCTATCTAGTATTTCTGCCCTTCTCTCCTAGCAGTCTATGAGATCCTCCAATGATCCCATATCATTGCCCACCTGGCAATCTGAACTTTATCTTCTGCTCTCCTGACAGTCTATGAGACCTCCAACTGATCTCATCTTATTGCCCACCTGGAAATCTGAATTTTCTCTTCTGCTCTCCTAGCAGTCTATGAGATCTCCAACTGATCTCATCTTATTACCCACCTAGAAATCTAAAAGTCCATCACTATCCACCTGGCAGTTTATGAGATCCTTATCTAATCTCTTCTCCTCATCATCACTGAGGCTTTTTCCAACTTCTGGTTCACAGATGTAAATCACTTTCTTTCCCGTGTTATTGAGGTTTTCAGCATGCCTCAGCCACCTTCTCAACATTTGTTGTTGCCTCCTGGCCATCAACTTCTGGACAGGCCATTCTACTTTCCTCTTCAAAGGCCATTCATACATCCAGTGTACCTTTGCATCATGTTGCATATTTAATGCTAGACTCTCCATCTTTGCTCTTATTTCTATGAGTTCTTTATCTATCTCAAATTTGGTTTTTTGCTGGTGGTATTCTCCTCGACCATGTTTATGGCCTTCAGTAGCCATCTTTACCTTCTACTACCTGCCCTCCTGGCAAGTCTACTAGTTACTCTGCAACTGAGAGCATCTCCATCTTCTCTTACAACTCACCTAGTTGTTTAAATTTGTGTTGTTGTTGTGTGTGTGCAACAACTTTCTCACAGAGAATTAGTACTCTGCGTTATTTTCATTTTCCTCACCTTTGTCTCCCATCTGCAAACAAAATTTTTTCTTTATCCTCTTTCTCTTTCGTCTGAAATCTACAGATGAAATTAAGCTCTGATATCACTTGATGGTATCAGAGTATTCTCTTTATCTACCCTTTGCTACAAAAATTAAAAATCTAAGCTCTGATACCACTTGGTGCAGAGCCCCCTTCTCTCCAAGGGCTGTGTGATCTTCCGGTCATAGGATCTTCTCAAGACTAAACTAAAATAGTCTTCGATCCCCTACTGAAACCTTTAAGAAACATTCCATGGGTCTTTTCAAAACTCCACTCGCGTGCACAAGCGCTAAGCACAAGTCTTCTCCACGTGACCACACCTTATGACTGCACGCTTATTCGAAAAGGTGCGTCGCGATTTCACGTATCGTCTATATGAGTCGATCGACTCTTCATCCTTCAAACTCCCGAGTCCCAAAATTGCAAAATCTTCGGATCAAATCAACGGTCCACAATAGCTCTCGAGCCAACGGATGTGATCAAGTCGTGATTTTGCGTTTCACGATTTTTCACAAATCTTACCTCCAACTTCCCAATTCACGAATCAGTGAAAAATTGATATGTCACCACGTGTCCTAGCTCAATGAGCGACCACGATCATTTCACTATTTTTTATTTCTTGAATTCTCACGACTCCACCCATTAACCTTTCAACTCTATGAGTCAGCGAAATGTTGATCTCTTTCCACGTGTCCCCTTTCAATGGACAGTCCTGATAATTTTGGGATTTCGCGTTTCAGGGTTTCACGAATTTCACTCTGCTTCTTTCAAATCTTTTGGTTTGCGAAATTATGATAAATCCTTGCGGATAACCGATGCGTTGCTTCTCCGATATCTAACGGATTGAAATATTTCGGCTCTTTCTCAATGGATCTTGACCCTCGATCTTGTCCAATATTCAAACTTCTTGTCTGAAGGATTTCTCTCGCTCAGTCCTCTGTACTTGTTCTTTCTTCGAACTTCAATTTTCTATGATTCACCTTTGAACGCTTCAACTCTTAAAAATTTAGAAACTTTTCTAAGTGTTTCCTTTCGAGACTTAAAACCACTAATCCTCCTGAGCTTCTGGTAAATGAAACTTAAATCTCGTCCCTAGCACACACTTGCACTATGTGTCTTTTTAAAATACTTTCTGGCAGACTCCTGGCATACTCTGCACTCAACCTCCTAATATTTCAAACTTTAACACATGTTTGTTTCTACAGGCACTCCTTGCGCTCGATATGCACACTCTGCATACTAAAATTCCCCGCTATATCTTCTAGGATTTAAGTCGAAAAAGACTTCTTCACACGCACTCCTTGTGCTTTGACTAGCCTTCAACTGGTTGTCTTTCAACACTTCGTCCAAGTGTTGGCCTAGTGCACTCCTTGCACAGATCTTCCTCTAGAGTATTCAGTAACTTTGCAAGTGTCTTCTCCTCTGACACTTCTCTTCTCACTAAAATTGAAACAGATTTCTTATGTGCACTCCTTGCACTCACTTGATGCCCACCTAGCAAATCTCTACATAATCTTCAACAATTTCGTTCCTCTGTGCTTTCTCTGCACAACTTCTCCTCTAAAATATTTAGCAACCTTGAGGTTCCTTCTTGAATTTATAATTCTTCTAGTGTGACCTCCTGGCACGTTCTTTCCTGAATTCAAAACAGAACTCAGATGTGAATTCCTTGCACTGGCTCACAAAGTCTTCAGAGCTTTGTCTTGCAACTCCTTGCATTTAGCCACAAAGAACCCAGACTGAATTCAAAAGAATTCACAGACAGTAAATTATGTCTATCCCTGAAGATGAAATCTAACATACATCTACAACATATATGAACATACACATATATTATTCATTCAATTGCATAAATACACTCAGACAACTCATGTGCAGGAAAAACTGTTGTTTTGTATTAATATAAGTGTATGTTTACAATTGTGTACAAAACTGGACTATCACGAAGTCTCAGTTTTTTTTCTTCCTCTCACTACTCTATCACTATTCTAACACTTCCTTCTCTTCTCTACTCTCTCTAACCCCTAACTTTGGTCTCTCCTTTCTTTTTATAAGAAGGCTCCTCGAGCTTATCCTCTCCACCGCCTAAAATGCTATCACTGTCTAAGTTAAGACACCTTAACCTATGACTCATTACATTAAATGAAGATCCATACCGGACAGGGATCTAGACCTTCTTACAGTCAGTCATTTATACGAACCCATCCACACCTCTCCAAAGGCATGGCTTTGGCATTCTATCACCCTTACACATAAATTTATAGAATTTTACATTTTTGAATTTCAAAAATGAGAGGGTCGGCGCCTCTCCTTGTCTCCAAATGCATGCTGACGTGTTGCTTTGTTGACGCATCCATCAAGGTGGAAAGATGCTCCTGCATCATACTCCACTGTTGTGACAAATTCATGAGCTCCTACTCATGAGTTCTCCAGTTTTGTTGAAATCCACCTGGATTCCAATCTTTTTCTTGGATATGTCTATGTGCTCCTCTGCTTTGTTGTTGTTGATGCTTCTGCTTCTCCTTCTTCTTCTTCTTTCTTGCTATTATGGCAGGTTCTCCTTTATTCAGTTTCTCCTTGCTAACTGCTTCTTGTGTTGACCTCAACATCAACCTCCTAATTTTCTCAATCACCTTGTCCAATTGCTCTGTTGACTGAATCCTTCCTTCATGCATATTATTTTGCTGCATCGAGCCTCCTTCTATTGATGAAAGGACATATTATGTTGACCTCTCATGCTATCTTCTTATCCTGTAATACTAAAGTACCATTCTGGTGCAGATTTCAGTTCTGCAATTTCCTCACTGAACTATTGTTCAACCATCTCCCTTAACATATTATTTTTTGCCGACTTCCTTGGTGTTGATTCAATTTCAGTTTCTTCCAACTATTCCCCAGGCTGGTATACTCCTCCATCTATTTCTAACTTAGCCTATTGGATGTGCATGCTTTTCACTATCACTCTTCTTTCCAGAGCTTCGATTTCTCCACACAGATCAGTAAAATCCATGTTGCATGCTTCCTCTTCTGCTGCAGAATCCAATGCTGCAGTTACCTCCTGTTCATCTTCCTGGCTGAAAATTTTGAACCACTCCTCAAAATGTTCTTCTTCTACTACTAGGGAAGACTTTAGTATATTCTCCTTTTCCTCTTCTTTGACAGTTCTTACCGGTTTTCCTTCTGTTGTTGCACTTGCAACACATGTTCTGGCCTCAACTTGGTTCTTTGGAAGGAATATCTGAATTCCCCCATTGATTAGAATACTCCTCCTCTGATCCTCCCCTGTTAGCATTTTTTGTTGATCCAAACTCACATCTAAGTTCATGAGACTATCAGACAGTCCCATCTCCTCTCCCTTGCCCACCTAGCTATCTGGGATTTATGCCCTGCTCTCTTGGTAGTCTATGAGATCCTCCAATGATCCCATATCATTGCCCACCTGGCAATCTGAACTTTCTCTTCTACTCTCCTGGCAGTCTATGAGACCTCCAACTGATCTCATCTTATTGCCCACCTGGAAATCTGAACTTTCTCTTCTACTCTCCTAGCAGTCTATGAGATCTCCAACTGATCTCATCTTATTGCCCACCTAGAAATATGAAAGTCCATCACTGTCCACCTGGCAGTTTATGAGATCCTTATCTAATCTCTTCTCCTCATCATCACTGAGGCTTTTTCCAACTTCTGGTTCACAGACGTAAATCACTTTCCTTCCCATGTTATTAATGTTTTCAGCATGCCTCAGCCACCTTCTCAACATTTTTTGTTGCCTCCTGGCCATCAACTTCTGGACAGGCCATTCTACTTTCCTCTTCAAAGGCCATTCATACATCTAGTGTACCTTTGCATCCTGTTGCATCTTTAATGCTAGACTCTCCATCTTTTCTCTTATTTCTATGAGTTCTTTATCTATCTCAAATTTGGTTTTTTGTTGGTGGTATTCTCCTCGACCATGCTTATGTCCTTTAGTAGCCATCTTTACCTTCTACTACCTGCCCTCCTGGCAAGTCTTCTAGTTACTCTGCAGCTGAGAGCATCTCCATCTTCTCTTACAACTCACCTAGTTGTTTAAATTTTTGTTGTTGTTGTGTGTGTTCAACAACTTTCTCACAGAGCATCAATACTCTGCGTTTTTTTCATCTGTCTCACCTTTGTCTCCCATCTGCAAACAAAATTTTTCCTTTATCCTCTTTCTCTTTCATCTGAAATCTACATGAGAAATTAAGCTCCGATACCACTTGATGGTATTAGAGTATTCTCTTTATCTACCCTCTGCTACAAAAATTAAAAATCTGAGCTTTGATACCACTTGGTGCAGACCCCCTTCTCTCCAAGGGATGCACGATCTCCTGGTCTTAGGATCTTCTCAAGACTGAACTAAAATAGTCTTTGATTCCCTATTGGAACCTTTAAGAAACAATCCACAAGTCTTTTCAAAACTCCACTCGCATGCACAAGTGCTAAGCACAAGTCTTCTCCACGTGACCACACCTTATGACCGTACGCTTATTCGTAAAGGTGCATCACAATTTCACGTATCGGCTATATGAGTCAATCGAATCTTCATCCTTCGAACTCCTGAGTCCCAAAATTGCAAAATCTTCGGATCAAATCAACGGTCCACAATAGCTCTCGAGCCAATAGCTGTGATCAAGTCACGATTTCACGTTTCACGAGTTTTCGCAAATCTTACCTCCAACTTCCCAATTCACGAATCAGTGAAGCATTGATCTATCACCACGTGTCGTACCTCAATGAGCGACCACGATCATTTCGAAATTTTTTATTTCGCAAATTCTCACAACTCCGCCCATTGACCTTTCAACTCTGCGAGTCAACGAAATGTTTATCTCTCGCCATGTGTCCCCGTTCAATGGATGGTACTAATGATTTGGGGATTTTTCATTTCGGGGTTTCACGAATTTCACTCTGCTTCTTTCAAATATTTTGGTTTGCGAAATTTCGATAAATCCTCGCGAATAACCGATGCGCTGCTTCTCCGATATCTAACGGCTTGAAATATTTCGGCTCTTTCTCAATGGATCTTGACCCTTGATCTTTTCCAATCTTCAAACTTCTTGTCTGAAGGATTTCTCCCGCTCAGTCCTCTGTACTTGTTCTTTCTTCGAACTTCAATTTTCTGCGCTTCACCTTTGAACACTTCAACTCTTAAAAACTTAGAAACTTTTCTAAGTGTTTCCTCTTGAGACTTAAAACCACTACTCCTCTTGAGCTTCTAGTAAATGAAACTTAAATCTTGTCCCTAGCGCACACTTGCACTCTATGTCTTTTTCAAAATACTTTCTGACGCCCTCCTGGCATACTCTGCGCTCAACCTCCTAAGCTTTCAAACTTTAACACATGTTTGTTTCTACACGCACTCCTTGCGCTCGATATGCACACTCTACATACTAAAATTCCCTGCTCTCTCTTCTGGGCTTTAAGTCAAAAAAGACTTCTTCACACACACTCCTTGTGCTTTGACTAGCCTTCAACTGGTTGTCTTTCAATACTTCATCCGAGTGTTGGCCTGGTGCACTCCTTGCATAGGTCTTCCTCTAGAGTATTCAACAACTCTGTAAGTGTCTTCTCCTCTGACACTTCTCTTCTCACTGAAATCGAAACAGAGTTCTTCCGTGCACTCCTTGCACTCGCTTGATGCCCACCTGGCAATGCTCTACATAATCTTCAACAATTTTGTTCCTCAGTGATTTCTCTGCACAACTTCTCCTCTAATATATTTAGCAACCTTGAAGTTCCTTCTTGAATTTATAATTCTTCTAGTGTGCCCTCCTGGCACGTTCTTTCCTGAATTCAACACAGAACTCAAATGTGAATTCTTTGCACTGGCTCACAGAGTCTTTAGTGCTCTATCATGCAACTTCTTGCATTTATCCAGAAGAACCCAGACTGAATTCAAAAGAATTCACAGACAGTAAATTATGTCTATCCCTGCAGATGAAATCTAACAAACATCTACAACATATGTGATCATACACAGATATTATTCATTCAATTGCATAAATACACTCAGACAACTCATGTGCAGGAAAAACTATTGTTTTGTATTAATATAAGTGTATGTTTACAACTGTATACAAAACTGTACTATCACGGAGTCTCAATTCCTTTTCTTCCTCTCGCTACTCTATCATTATTCTAACACTTCCTTCTCTTCTCTACTCTCTCTAACCCCTAACTTTGGTCTCTCCTTTCTTTTTATAAGAAATCTCCTCGAGCTTATCCTCTCCACCGCCTAAAATGCTATCACCGTATAAGTTAAGACACCTTAACCTATGACTCGTTACATTAAACAAAGATCCAAACCTGACACGGATCTAGACATTCTTACAGTCGGTCATTTAGACCAACCCATCCACACCTGTTTTTAGGGTCCTAACCCGCACATAGGTAGAACAATATATTCGGATGTAATAAAGGTCAATATTAATAAGGCCTTTCAATAAAATAGAATAAGGCGGATGTAAGAAGACCTAATAGAAGCTTATGCTTCTAGAAGGATCTTCCTCTAGATGCTTCTTTTTAGTATAAATAGGAGTTGAGGGTATGAGAACCCTAGCTTGGATATTATTGTAATAGAGCTCTGCTCAACTGGAGGTTGCCCCCTCGAAGAGGCCCGTGAACATTGCTTTCAGATTCAAAGTGTTATTTATGTTGTTATTTTTATATCATTTCAGTGTTATTGTGGTGAACGTTCTATTTATATTGCTGCTATTCTACCATTACTAGCATTTTATTTCTGTTCTGCATACATTTTATATATGGTATATTACAAGTGGTATCAGAGCACTTTCCTCGGCAGAAAGTGTGGGTTAAATTCTTTTCAGGGTAGAGACGTATTCTGGCATCTTTAGGCCACAGAGATCTGTCGTTAAGTGCATAAACCCGCGGTTGAGGGATTCATACACGCAGGAAATACAAGTGGTACTTAAGCGCACATTTGTTGGCCACCCTTGTAACCCCTGTTGGTACCCCTTCTAGCGGTAGCGCATTAGACAACACCTATGTACGGATCAACCTAGATTACCTGAAGCCCTCTTTAGATAAACC